>JASWHU010000003.1:114647787-114652787 GCA_030819815.1 Strix occidentalis
ATTCTAACCCTAACCCTAAACCTAACGCCCTAAACTTAACCGTAACCCTAACCCTAACCCTAACCCTAAATCTAACCACTTACCCCTAACCCTAACCCTAACCCTAACGCCCTAAACCTAATGCTAACGCTAAACCTAACCCTATCTCTAATCCTAACCCTAACCCTAACCCTAACCCTAACCCTAACCCTAACCCTAACCCTAACACTAACCACTAACCCTAACGCTAACCCTAAACCTAAACCTAACCCTAAACCTAACCCTAACCCTAACCCTAACCCTAAACCTAATCCCCTAACCCTAACCCTAACCGAACCCTAACCCTAACCCTAACCCTAACCCTAACCCTAAACCTTAACCCTAACCCTAATCCTAATCCTAACCATTACGCCCTAACCGTATCCTTAACCCTAACGCCCTAACCCTAACCCTAACCCTAACGCCGCAAACTTAACCCTAACACTAACCTTAACCCTAACCCTAATCCTAACACTAACCCTAACCCTAAACCTAACCCCCTAACCCTAACCCTAACCCTAACCCTAAACCTCACCCCCTAACCCTAACCCTAACCATAACCCTAACAGTAACCCTAACCCCCTAATCCTAACCCTAACCGTAACCCTAATCCTAACCCTTACGCCCTAACTGAAACCCTAAGCCTAACTCCCTAATCCTAACCCTAACCCTAACCCTAACGCCATAATCCTAACCCTAACACTAACACTAACCCTAATCCTAACGCCTTCATCCTAACCGTAACCGTAACCGTAACCCTTAACCCGAACTCTAACCCTAACCCTAACCCTAACCCTAACCCTAACATAACCCTAACCCTAACGCCCTCATCCTAACCCTAACCCTAACCGTAACCCTAACCCTAACCCTAAACCTAACCCTAACCCTAACCCTAACGGTAACCCTTAACCTAACGCCCTAATCCTAACCCTAACGCTAAAACTAAGCCTAACCCTAACCCTAACCGTAATCCTAACCCTAACCCTAACCCTAACCATAAGCCCTAACCCCTAACCCTAACCCTAACCCTAATCCTAAACCTAAACCTAACCCTAACCATAACCCTAACCCTAACCCTAACGCCCTAACCCTAAAACTACCCTAACCCTAACCCTAAAAATAACCCTAACCCTAAACCTAACCCTAACCCTAACGCCCTAACCCTAAAAAAACCTTATCTCTAACCCTAACCGTAACGCCCTAACCCTAACCCTAAACTTATCCCTAACCCTAACCATAACCCTTCAACTAACCCTAACGCCCTAACCCTAAAACTAACCCTAACCGTAACCCTAACCACTAACCCTAACCCTAACACTAACCCTAAACCTACCCTAACCCTAACCCTAACTCTAACCCTAACCCAACTCTAACCCTAACCCTAACACTAAACCCTAACCCTAACCCTAACCCTAATCCTAACCCTTACCCCCGCACCGTAACCCTTACCCTAACGCCCTAATCCGAACCCTAACCCTAACCCTAACCCTATATCTAACCCTAACCCTAACGCCCTAACCCTAACCCTAAACCTAAACCTCACCCTAACCCTAAACTTAACGCCCCAACCCAAACCCTAACCCTAAACCTACCCTAACCCTAACGCTAACTCCAACCCTAACACTAACTCTAACCCTAACCCTAACCCTAACCCTAAACCCTAACCCTAACACTAACCCTAAACTTAACACTTACGCCCTAAACGTAACCCAAACCCTAACGCCCTAATCATAACCCTAACCCTAACCCTAACCCTAACCCTAACCCTAACCCTAACCCTAACCTAACCCTAACCCTAACGCCGTAACCATAACCCTAACCCTAACCCTATCCCTAACCCTTACACTAACGCCCTAATTCTAACCCTAATCCTAACCCTAACCCTAAACCTAACGCCATAACCTTAACCGTAATCCTAACCCTAACCCTAACCCTAAATATAACCACTTACCCCTAACCCTAACCCTAACCCTAAACCTAAACACTAAACCTAACCCTAACCCTAACCCTAAACCTAAACCTAACTACTAACCCTAACTCTAAATCTAACCCTCACCCTAACCCTAACGTTAAAGCCCCAACCCTAATCTTAAACCTAAACCTACACTAACACTCACCCTAACACTAAACCTAACCCTAACCCTAACCGTAACACTAACGCTAACGCCCTAATCCTAAACCTTATCCTAACCCTAAACCTAGCCCTAACCCTAACAGTAACCCTAACCCTAAAGAGCTAAGACTAACCTTAACGCTAACCTTAATGACCTAACCCTAACCCTAAGGCCCCAACCCTAAACCTAAACCTATCTCTTACCCTAACCCTAACTCTAACCCTAACCCTAACACTAACCATAAACCCTAACCCTAAACCCTAACCCTAACCCTAACCCTAAAGCCTAACCCTAAACCTAACCCTAACCCTAAACCCTAACCCTAACCCTAACTCTAACCCTAACCCTAAACCTAACCCTAACTCTAACCCTAAACCTAACCTAACCCTAACCCTAACCCTAAACCTAACCCTAACCCTAACCCCTAACACTAACCCTAACCCTAACCCTAACCCTTACCCACTAACCCCTAACCCTAACCCTAACCCTAACCCTATCACTAACCCTAACACCCTAACCGTAAACCTAACCCTAACCCTAACCCTAACCCCTAACCCTAACCCGAACCCTAACCCTAATCCTAAACTTAAACCTAACCCAAACCCTAACCCTAACGAAAACCCTAAACCTAACCCTATCCCTAACCTTAACCCTAACCCTAACCCTAACACAACCTTAACCCTAACCCTAACCCTAACTCTAACCCCTAACCCCTAACCCTAACCCTAACCCTAACCCTAACCCCTAACCCTAACCCTAACACTAACCCTAACCCTAACCCTAAACATAACCCTAACCCCCTAATCCTAACCCTAAACCTAACCCTAACCCTAACCCTAACCCTAACCCTAACCCTAACCCTAACCCTAACCCTAACCCAAAGCCTAATTCTAAAGAACTAACCCTAACTCTAACCCTAACCCTACCCCTATCCCCTAACCCTAACCGTAACCCTAACCCTAACACTAACACCTAACACTAACCCTAACCCTAACCCTAACCTTAACCCCTAACCCTAACCCTAACCCTAACTATAACCCTAACCATAACGCCTAACTTGTTACCCTAATCCTAACCCTTTCTCTAATCCTAACCCAAACCCTAACCACTAACCCCTAACCCCAACCCTTACCCCTAAACCTAACCCTAACCCTAACCCTAAATCTAACGCCCTAACCTTAACCGTAATTCTAACCCTAACCCTAACCCTAAATCTAACCACTTAACCCTAACCCTAACACTAACCCTAAACCCTAACCCTAAATATAACCCTAACCCTAACCCTAATCACTAACCCTAACCCTAACCGTAACCATAAACCTAACCACTAACCCCTAACACTAACGCTACCTCAAACCCTAAACCCTAACCTTAAACCTAACCCTAACCCTAACCCTAAACCCTACCCCTACCCCTACCCATAACCCTAACCCTAACCCTAACCCTAACGCCCTAACCTAAACCCTAAACCTAACCCTCACCCTAACCATAACTTTAACGCCCCAAACCTAACCCTAACCCTAACCCTAACCCTATCCCTAATCCTAACCCTAACACCCTAACCCTAACCATAAATGTAACCCTAACGCTAACACTAACCCCCTAAGCCTAAACCTAACCCTAACCCTAACCCCCTAATATTAACCCTAACCTTAACCCTAACTATAAACCTAACCCTAACGCCCTAAACGTAACCCAAACCCTAACCCTAATCCTAAGCCAAACGCCCTAACCCTAATCCTAAACCTATCACTAACCGTAAACCTAAATCCCTAACACTAACCCTAATCCTAACCCTAAATATTAACGCACTAAACCTAACCCTAACCCTAACCCTAACACTAACCCTAACCCTAAAACTAACGCCCTAATCCTAACCCTAACCCTAATCGTAACGCCCTAACACTAACCCTAACCCTAACCCTAAATCTTAATGCACTAAAGCTAACCCTAAACCCTATCCCTAACCCTAACCCTAACGCCCTAATCCTAACCCTAACCCTTACCCTAACACTCACCCCTAACCCAAACCCTAACCTTAACCCTCACCCTAAACCCTAAACCTAAACCCTAACCGTAACACTGACCCTAAACCTAACCCCCTAACCCTAACCCTAAACCTAACCCTAAGCCGTAACCCCTAACCCTAACCCTAATCCTAATCCTAAACCTAACCCTAACCCTAACCATAACACTAACCCTAACCCTAACGCCCTAACCCTAAAACTACCCTAACCCTAACCCTAAAAATAACCCTAACCCTAAACCTAACCCTAACCCTAACGCCCTAACCCTAAACCAAACCTTATCTCTAACCCTAACCGTATCTCCCTAACCCTAACCCTAAACCTAAACCTAACCCTAACCCTAACGCCCTAACCCGAATCCTAACCCTATTTCTAACCGTAATCCTAGCGCCCTAACCCTAACGCCGTAACCTTAAACCTAACCCTAAACGTAACCCTAACCCTAACCCTAACCCTAACCCTAACCCTAAAGACCTAACCCTAACCCTAACCCTAAACCTAACGCCCTAAACCTAACGCCCTAACCGTAACCCTAACCCTAACCCTAACCCTAAACCCTCACCCCCTAACCATAACCCTAACGATAACCCTAACCGTAAACGTAACCCCCTAATGCTAACCCTAACCCTAACACTAACCCTAACCCTACCCTAACCGTAACCCTAAACATAAGCATAATCCTAACACTAACCCCTAACCCCAACCCTAACCCTAACCCTAAACCTAACACTAACATGTAAACCTAAACCTAACCCTAAACCTAAACACTAACCCCTAACCCTAACCCTAACCCTAACCCTAACCCTAACCTTTTCCCCCTAACCCTAACCCTAAACCTAAG
>JASWHU010000003.1:114655287-114660287 GCA_030819815.1 Strix occidentalis
CACTAACCCTAACCCTAAACA
The DNA here is from genome assembly GCA_030819815.1 of Strix occidentalis. Classification (NCBI taxonomy): domain Eukaryota; kingdom Metazoa; phylum Chordata; class Aves; order Strigiformes; family Strigidae; genus Strix; species Strix occidentalis. Next base: position 114,655,309 of record JASWHU010000003.1, read on the forward strand.
CCTAAACGTAACCCTAACCCTAACCCTAACGCCAAAACCATAACCCTAAACCGAACTCTCACCCTAACCCTAACCGTAACACCCCAACACTAATCCTAACCCTAACCCTAACCCTAACACTAACGCCCTAAACCTAACCCTAACCCTAAAGCTAACCCTAACCCTAACACTAGCCCTAACCCTAAACATAAACCTAATCCTAACACCCTAAACCTAAACCTAACCCTATCTCTAACCCTAACCCTAACGCCCTAACCCTAACCCTAACCCTAACTCTAACGCCCTCATCCTAACCCTAACCCTAACCCTACACCCTAACCACTAACCCTAACCCTAACCCTAACCCTAACGCCATAAGCTTAACCCTAACCCTAACCGTAACCCTAACCCTAACCCTAACCCTCACCCTAAGCCCTAACCCCTAACCCTAACCCTCACCCTAATCCTAAACCTAACCCTAACCCTAACCATAACCCTAACCCTAACCCTAACGCCCTAACGCTAAAACTACCCTAACCCTAATCCTAAAAATAACCCTAACCGTAAACCTAACCCTAACCCTAACGCCCTAACCCGAATCCTAACCCTCTCTCTAACCGTAATCCTAGCGCCCTAACCCTAACGCCGTAACCTTAAACCTCACCCTAATCCTAACCCTAACCCTAACCATAACACTAACCATAACGCTAACGCCCGAACCCTAACCCTAACCCTAACCCTAACTCTAACCCTAAAGACCTAACCCTAACCCTAACCCTAAACCTAACGCCCTAACCCTAACCGTTAACCTAACCCTAATCCTAACCCTAAACCTAACCCTAACCCGAACCCTAACGAACAACCCTAACCCTAATCCAAAAACTTACGCCCTAAACGTAACCCTAACCCTAACCCTAACTCTAACCCCTAACCCGAACCCTTACCCTAACCCTAACCATAACCCTAACCCTAACGCTAATCTTAACGCCCCAAAACTACCCCTAACCCTAAAGCTACCCTAAACCTAACGCCCTAACCCTAACGCTAAACCTAACCCTAACCGTAACCCTAACCCTAACCCTAACCCTAAACCTAACGCCCTAACCCGAATCCTAACCCTATCTCTAACCCTAATCCTAGCGCCCTAACCCTAACGCCAGCCCTAACCCTAACCCCGTAAACCTAACCCTAAATCTAAAACTAACACCTAACCCTAACCCTAACCCTAAAGCTAAACCCTAACCCCTAATCCTAAACCTAACACTAACCCTAACACTATCCCCCTAACCCTAACCGTAATCCTAACACTAACCCTAACGCCCTAACCCTAAACCTCACCCTAACCCTAACCCTAACTCCCTAACCCTAAACCTAACCCTGTCTCTAACCCTAACCCTAACCCTAACCCTAACCCTAACCCTAACCCTAACCCTAACCCTAACCCTAACACCCTAATCCTAACCCTAACCCTAACCCTAACCCTAACCCTTACACTAACCCCTAACCCCTAACCCAACCCTTACCCCTAACCCTAATCCTAACCCTAACCCTAACCCTAACCCTAACCCTAACCCTAATCCTAACCCTAACCTAATCCTAACCCTAAACCTAACCCTAAACCCAACCTAACCCTAACCCTAACCCTAACCCTAACCCTAACCCTAACCCTAACCCTAACCCTAACCCTAACCCTAACCCCTAAACCCTAACCCTAACTCTAACCCTAAACCTAACCCTAACCGTAAAGCCATAAACCTAACCCTAACCCTAACTCTAACCCCTACCCCCTAACCCCTAACCCTAAGCCTAACCCTGACCCTAACCCTAACCCTAACCCTAACACCCTAACCCTAAACCTAACCCTAACCCTAACCCTAACGCCTTAACCATAACCCTTAACCTAACCCTAATCCTAACCCTAACCCTAACCCTAACCCGAACCCTAACCAACAACCCTAACCCTAACCCTAACCCTAACCCTAACCCTAATCCTTAACCCGAACCCGAACCCTAACCCTAACCATAACCCTAACCCTAACCCTAATCTTAACGCCCCAAAACTATCCCTAACCCTAAAGCTACCCTAAACCTAATGCCCTAAACCTAACGCTAAACCTAACCCTAACCCTAACCCTAACCCTAACCCTAACCCTAAACATAACGCCCTAACCCGAATCCTAACCCTATCTCTAACCCTAATCCTAGCGCCCTAACCCTAAAGCCAGCCCTAACCCTAACCCCGTAAACCTAACCCTAAATCTAATACTAACACCTAACCCTAACCCTAACCCTAAACCTAAACCCTAACCCCTAATCCTAACCCTAACACTATCCCCCTAACCCTAACCTTAAACCTAACCCTAACCCTAAGGCCCTAAACTTAACCATAACCCTAACCGTAATCCTAACACTAACCCTAACGCCCTAACCCTAAACCTCACCCTAACCCTAACCCTAACTCCCTAACCCTTAAACTAACCCTATCTCTAACCCTAACTCTAACGCCCTAACCCTAACCCTAACCCTAACCCTAACCCTAAACCTAACCCTTACACTAACCCCTAACCCCTAACCCAACCCTTACCCCTAAGCCTAATACTAATCCTAACCCTGACCCTAACCCTAACCCTCACCCTAACCCTAACGCACTAACCCTAAACCTAACCCTATCCCTAACCCTAACGCCCTAATCCTAACCCGAAACCTAACCCTAACACTCACCCCTAACCCAAACCCTAACCTTAACCCTCACCCTAAACCCTAACACTAAACCCTAACCGTAACACTGACCCTAAACCTAACCCCCTAACCCTAACCCTAAACCTAACCCTAACCCTAGCACTAACCCTATCCCTAACACTAACCCTAAACATAAAGCCCTAACCCTAAACAAAACGCCCTAAATCTAACCCTAACCCTAACCCTAACCCTAACCCTAACCCTAAAGCCCCAAACCTAACCCTAAACCTAACCCTAAGCCTAACACTAACATTAACACTAAAGACCTAACCCTAACCCTAACCCTAACCCTAATGCCCTAACCCTAACTCTAAACCTAACCCTCACCCTAACCCTAACCATAACGCCCCAACCCTAACCCTAACCCTAAACCTGCCCTAACACTGACCCTAACCCTAAACATAGCCCGAACCCTAACCCTAACCCTAACCCTAAACCTAACGCCCTAACTCTAACCATAACCCTAACCCTAACCCTAACCATAACGCCCTAACCCGAATTCTAACCCTATCTCTAACCGTAATCCTAGCGCCCTAACCCTATCGCCGTAACCTTAAACCTAACACTAAACGTAACCCTAACCCTAACCCTAACACTAACCCTAACCGTAAAGACCTAACCCTAACCCTAACCCTAAACCTAACGCCCTAATCCTAACCCTTAACCTAAACCTAATCCTAACCCTAACCCTAACCCTAACCCTAACCCTAACCCTAACCCTAACCCTAACCCTACCCTAACCGTAACCCTAAACATAAGCATAATCCTAACACTAACCCCTAACCCCAACCCTAAACCTAACCCTAACCCTAAACCTAACACTAACACCTAAACCAAAACCTAACCCTAAACCTAAACCTTAACCCCTAACCCTAACCCTAAGACTAACCCTAACCCTAACCCTATCCCCCTAACCCTAACCCTAAACCTAAGACTAACCCTAACACCCTAACCTTAACCATAACCCTAACTGTAACCCTAACACTAACCCTAACGCCCTAACCCTAAACCTCACCCTAACCCTAACTGTAACCCTAACCCTAACCCTAACCCTAACACTAACCCTAACCCTAAACACCTAAACCTAACCCTAACCCTAACCCTAACCTTAACACCCCAACACTAACCCTAACCCTAACCCTAACCCTAACACTAACGCCCTAAACCTAACCCTAACCCTAAACCTAACCCTAACCCTAATCCTAACCCTAACCTAACCCTAACCCTAACCCTAACCCTAAACCTAACCTAACCCTAACCCTAACCCTAACCCTAACCCTAACCCTAACCCGAAACCTAACCCTAACCATAACGCCATAAACATAACCCTAACCCTAACTCTAACCCCTACCCCCTAACCGCTAACCCTAACCCTAAACCTAACCCTAACCCTAACCCTAACCCTAACCCTAATGCTAACCCCCTAATCCTAACCCGAAACCTAACCCTAACCCTAACCCTAACCCTAACCCTAACCCTAAGCCTAACCCTAACCCTAACCCTAACCATAATCCTAGCCCTAACCCTAAAGACCTAACCCTAACCCGAACCCTAACTCTAACCCTAACCCTAACCCTAACCATAACCCTAATGCCCTAACCCTAACTCTAAATCTAACCCTCACCCTAACCCTAAACCTAACGCCCCAACCCTAACCTTAAACCTAAACCTACCCTAACACTGACCCTAACACTAAACCTAACCCTAACTATAACCCTAAACCTAACCCTAACCCTAACCATAACCCTAACCCTAACCCTAAACCTATCCTAACCCTAACCCTAACTCTAACCCTAACCCTACTCTAACCGTAAGCTTAACCCAAAACCGTAACCCTAACCCTAACCCTAATCCTTACACTTACGCCCTAACCGAAACCCTAACCCTAACGCCCTAATCCTAACCCTAAACCTAAACCTAACCCTAACCATAACTCTAACCCTAACCCTAACCATAACGCCGTAACCTTAACCCTAACCCTAACCCTAACCCTAACCCTTACCCTAATGCACTAATCCTAACCCTAACCCTAAACCTAAGCCTAACCCTAACCCTAACCCTAACCCTAACCCTAACGCCATAACCTTAACCCTAACCCTAACCGTAACCCTAACCCTAACCCTAACCCTCACCCTTAGCCCTAACCACTAACCCTAACCCTCAGCCTAATCCTAAACCTAACCCTAACCCTAACCATAACCCTAACACTAACCCTAACGCCCTAACCCTAAAACTACCCTAAACCTAAACCTAAATATAAC
>JASWHU010000003.1:114665287-114672787 GCA_030819815.1 Strix occidentalis
TGAGTTTAATTGATATCCCTGATCAGCAAAACATAAATTGGTGTCAGAAGTGGGATTCGACAAAATGCCATTATTTAAAGTGACCATTGGATGTTTTAAATTGTATGAAAAGGTACCTATTGAAAAAGGAAAAGAAACTACAAATTCAAGTAAAAGAGGGTGGATTTTGTTAACTGCATGTAGAAAACAACACCAGAGTAAAGAGAGGCTGTTGTTAGAGCGCTCCCAGATGGAGCGACAGATATGTGATTTGCAGAGTCAAACAGTGATGTTGCAATGCCAGAATAAGTTGCTTGCTGATAAGCTGGATACTTATCAGACAGTGGTGGAGAAAGCTGTGGTGCGAGTAGCACAATATAAGTATAGGAAAAGGAGAAAGTGTAAGAAAGGGCATGCGGTGATTGCAGAAGTGGGTGTGCACTGGGATCCTGGTAGAGATCCTAATAGTGGGCAAGCTGTGAGGAAGGATATGATAGAGGATCATACACAGTATGAAGTAAATGATATAATTGAAAGATTTAAGCAGAGACCGGGGGAATCCCTGCTCTCTTGGATGGTGCGTTTGCAGGATCAGGGAGTGGCAGGGGTAACCCTAGACACAGGAGATTCTAAAAGGTTTTTGATTTTAAGTTCAGATTCTTTTGTGCAGGATGCATTTCAAAACAACACTCAGGATATTAATTTGTTAACACTGGCTGCTCTGGGATGTAATACCAAATATCCTCCAGAGAATGATTGGCTGGCATCTGACCGTCAGTGGTATACTTTGCGAGACTGTATACAGCGAATGAAAGAGGAAGGGATGAAAGCAGCTATTTTTGTAGGAGACGCTGACTTTATGATGTGGCATCCTTTGTCGGTCACTATGAGAAACAGAGTGATTAAAACCGTTCCACTGGCATATAAAAATGTAATCATGCCCCTTTGCATTAATGAAATGGGGGATCCCCTTGATGAAGTAACAGAAAAAGTGCAACAGTTACGTGACCTTGAAGAGTGGAGCCCCCGAGGGAGTGCAGGGAATCGAGATACTCGAGACAGCCCTAAAGGCAGTGAAAACAGGATTTCTCATAAGGAAATGTTTACGGCTTTGTTAAAAGACAGCATGTCTCATGAAAAAATTTATGGTGTTCCAACTAACGAGCCGTGGCGAATATATACACAGAGAGGGCTGAATAAACCTAGCAAGAGAGTGCAGAGTGCTAAAACTAAGAATCCAGGGACAACTCATCCTACGGCACCCCTTCTCGAACCTCAACGGGACCCTCCATCTGCCCACGGAGGGCCCCCCGTGAGTGGATCACTGGTTCCAGGGGTGAAAGAGGATTGGGCAGCATTTTCTGACTTGTACCCTTTGCAGGAGGCAAGTGAGGTGAATCAATAATATAATCAGCACATATGAATTAATGGCCAAGCTCCAGGGCAGTGGGTGCAGAAGGACCGATGGCCCCATGTAGAACTTAAGTTTTGTTTTTTTTTTTTTTTTTCCTTTTGTTGTTGTTTGTTTGTTTTTTCTTTAGAACAACCAGTCCCCAGAAACTGTAAATACCCTAATTGAGGCTGGAGCAGAGGCCTCCTTAATATATGGGAATCCCAGGAAGTTTAACGGACAACCTGTAATTATTATAGGTTTGGGAGGAAAATAAATTAAAGCTGTACAATCACAAATGGAAATGAAAACAGGAAACCTCCAAAAATTATTATATTCGGTCACGATTGTCCCCATTCCTGAATATAAAATCATTATAGACATTCTAAAAAGACTAACTTTAAATCTTTCTGATAGTATCGATTTGGAGTTAAACCCTGTATTAGTACCAGACCTGTTACGGTCAGCAAAGTAAAAAAAAAAATGCCTCCTGAGCAGATCCTGGCTGCAACTAAGTTAGTTACAATGAGGCAATATAGAATTCTGGGAGGACATGAAGAGATATCATAGACAATTAGAGATTTATTAGATGTAGAGTTTTGAGGTGGCAGTCTGGTGTGGCCTGTCAAGAAAAGTGATGGATCCTAGAGAATGACAGTGGATTTTAGAGAAGTAAACAAACATACTGCACCGCTTGCAGCAGCTGTGCCAGACACTGTCACTTTAATAGAAGTTCAGAAACATCCAGGAACTGTAATAGATTTAACTAGTGCATTTTTTACTATCCCAATTGCAGAAAAGCATGTGCTTGCACAAGGGTGGCTGCAGAGCCCCACTATCTGTCACAGAATTGTAGCTGAACACTTAGATAAAATACAGCTGCCTCCTCACACACAATTAAGCCACTATATAGATGATATTTTGATTCAAGGAAATGATGATGAGGAAATACAAGAAGTTCTTGAATTAGTGGTAGATCATATGAAACAGAAGGGTTGGGAAATTAACTGCAAAAATTCAAGGACCGTCTGAGACAGTGAAGTTTCTGGGAATTCAGTGGCATTGCGGGCATCAAGCCAGCCCCACATGGCCCTGACCACCCCAGAAATCCATCTTATTTTACAGGACAACCTGTCTTAGTCAAACTCCCCGTGGTGGGAGCAGTAATATTGGTATTGGATACCCAAATAAACAAGTATACCTGGAAAGCCAAAGATGCTCATGAAAAGGAGCACAAAATTAATACAAGGTGGATTATCCCATCTTTCTAATTATAACCCACTTCTGGTTCTCAAAATGAACCGAGAAGCTTTTCTTTCCTTTTTCTTGCAGGTAAACCCCCCGGAGAAAGATATCCTGAGTCACGACGGGGGATCCTTATGTGAATTTAATTTTTTATGCAGTGTTGATGTTCATTGTCGTATTAATATTTCTAGGATGTATTGTCTATCATTGCAAAAATTGCTTTGGGTGACTGTTCCCCTCTCCGTTGGTTCTGGGGGAAGCACCGGCTTCCTAAGTGTTAACCAAGAATGGGAGGAAAACCAATTTGTGGATTTAAGTCATTCTGTTACCAGTATTATGAGCAAACAACAGACACCAAATCAGGGGAAGGTCCCTTTGCTAATGGGGCCTGGGCTTTAAAAAGTCATTACTGGGCCCATGAAGGCAAGATGGAAATACCAAGACCTAAACCACACATGCACTCTGGGCTGGGGGCATGGAAATCCATTTTCCTGCTGCAAAGGCAGACCCCAGCTCCAGCGAGCCAGACCATCTTCAGCTCCACAATTGACAGCAACAACCAGAATATTTTCCCTTGTGATATGTATGTGTTAGTCTTATAAGTGTCCATGTAAACCATCTTGTAATTGTACTTGTTCATGTAGATAACCACCTTCTTCCCCCAGTCCCCAAGGACCGGGAGTACATCCATTAGGCCCAGCGTGGGACACATTTTAGTTAAATATGTTTGGTTAAAATATTGTTAATTGACATTGTTATTGTCACTGTTACCTTTATTATATGTTTGGTTAGGATGTTGTTAACCATTGTCAGTGTTAATATTGTTTTATTTGTTATTTCTAGTGTTATTGCTCATTTACCTTTGTTTAAATCTGGGATAGAAGTTTCTAGGCCCAGATGACACATGTGCTTTAGGATAAAGGGACGTGGAAAGAGATTTTCCTGCTGCCTATGCTGACCCCAACTTCGGCAGAGCAGGGCAACAGACCGCGTGGGCTACCAGAGCCACAAACACTCAGTGATATATTACCAGAATCATGGAAAAATAATGGATAATATGTTAATAATAATTTCAATTCACTTTATAGCCTTAGCCTTGATAATCATTTTCTTATTTGTTCTTATAATACATCTTTTTTTGTCCCTGTGAATGTCAATCATGTAAACTGCTGTTGTGTTCTTCTACTGATTCCTTGCAACCTTAAAATCGGTTTGTAGAATGTTTTGGTTTTGTAGAGTTAGTTTATTTTGAGCATGACATGTTTGTTAGAGATGTTGTTAACTATATGCTTGTTAACTGAAGATATTCATATTTGTTAAATATATTGTTAGTTACATGTTTATTAATGGAAAATTTATATATCTGTTAAAGATGTTATTAGTTATATGTTAGTCAGAAATATCGTTAGTTGTCATGTTGCACGCTATTTCTGTCCTTTCTTTCTCTCTCTCTTTATATCTCTATCCTTTGTGCCACCACGAGGACAGCAATGTCAAGCCATGGGGCAGTGTGAGAGACTGTATTGCCTCGACATTGCTGCTGCACCACTACCACTACCTGGCCTCAACATCCTGTCCCGTGAAGGAGTACGCTCTGAAGGAGATGAATTGTCCCCGAAGAAACCACTATCTGCCTGAAGTCAGAACGACATCATCCTTGGCAGTGCCTGTCAAGCTGCGCTTGTGCATGAGCCAGGTGGAGAAGAAATCAGGGTGAGGAAGGCGTGTGGAAGCTGAAGATGCCACAGGCCGACACCCCCCCTCCAGCACGACCACTGTGAACACCTGGACATGCGCACCTGGAGGAACACAGGGCGGCACGTATGACAATGAGCTCTGTGGAAATGGGCGGACTGTTTGGAGAAATTGTGGGGACTTGGACAATAAAAAGACTGCGTACTCCTCTCTCAGGGCTCAGAGCTGAGATTTCAGGAGAGACTGAACCAACAGGACATCACTGGATTCGTGGTGGTAACTGATTTTGCTGCATCTCTTCTGTTTGCTTGCTTAGGTATTCTGACTTTTTCTTTCTTCTTCCCTCTGTCCTATCGCTATTATTGCTTGTTACAGGAAATAGAGTTTACAAGGTTGCATGGTATCTAACCTCGTTTGTGTCTTAAGTTCACTACTGAGATCGTTTAAGAACCCTCCCTGATATTGGATCGGGACACGCCTGACAAAACATCATCAACTGATGAACGAAAACTAATGTCACTAACCACAGAGATGGTTTGAGAGCCATGATTCACCTATAGGTCAAAGGACCGAATGAAGTGCTAAGGCTTGGACAGTAAGCCCAAGCCAGAGTTGACCTATAGATGAATCCTGTACATTTTATAACTAGTAATCATTGTGCTAATAGATATTATACTAAGTTATAGCAAACCACCTATTTTGATGTAAAAGGTGGAAATTCTGAAGCCTGAGCAACAGGCCTTGAACTGAAACTGCTAACTCTGTATGTAGTCATTAGTGAAATATGCATAGAAGATGTAGCTTAAACATCATAAAACATGTCTATCTTGAATGTATCCTTATATTTCTTTATGTGTGAGCAAGATAACGGAGCCACAGAAACAGTTATCTGACCTTGTGACCTTGCTCATAAATTAATTAGACCAGCAGGGAAACTCCCTTAGCTTCTCCCTTAAGCCCTGGCCAGGCTCTGGGGGGGAACCTAATATGAGATGAAAACCAGATGTTTCCGCTTAAAACAAAGGTGCCAGCTATTCTGGCTTACTGATTTTTAGGTATATAAGGCTGGGCCCGCTCACAGCGACTTTGGAAGCCTCACCTACGGGTGGACGCACCGCGTAGGATTTCCCACTTGCAGGGAAAGGTTCTCCAAATCCTTGCTGTAACCGGGGCTCCCCAGCGACTGCGGATCTGGATGATGGTAAAGTATGCAAGTGGTGATGGATCTTTCTTAATCACTATTCTCTCTCTCTCTCAAGTAGTAATGATTTGATGCATTACCCTGTATTTTCCTATTTGTTTAAGTGCACTGTTCTGTCTTTTCTTACTGTATGTTTTCTGTATTATTCTGTTATATTATTTAGTTATTTCTAGTAAAATACGCCTGCTCTTTTCACTCTGGTGTCTGAGTTTAATTGATATCCCTGATCAGCAAAACACCATAACGCCCTAACCCGAATCCTAACCCTATCTCTAACCGTAATCCTAGCGCCCTAACCCTAACGCCGTAACCTTAAACCTAACCCTAAACGTAACCCTAACCCTAACCCTAACCCTAACCCTAACACTAACCCTAAAGACCTAACCCTAACCCTAACCCTAAACCTAACGCCCTAATCCTAAACCTTAAACTAAACCTAATCCTAACCCTAACCCTAAACCTACCGTAACCGTAACCCTAAACATAAGCATAATCCTAAAACTAAACCCTAACCCCAACCCTAAACCTAACCCTAAACCTAACACTAACACCTAAACCTAAACCTAACCCTAAAACTAAACCCTAACCCCTAACCCTAACCCTAACCCTAACCCTAACCCTATCCCCCTAACCCTAAACCTAAGACTAACCCTAACGCCCTAACCTTAACCATAACCCTAACCGTAACCCTAACACTAACCCTAACGCCCTAACCCTAAACCTCATCCTAAACCTAAACCTAACCCTAACCATAACCCTAACCCTAACCCTAACACTAACCCTAACCCTAAACACCTAAACCTAACCCTAACCCTAACCCTAACGCCAAAACCCTAACCCTAAACCGAACCCTAACCCTAACCCTAACCTTAACACCCCAACACTAACCCTAACACTAACCCTAACCCTAACACTAACGCCCTAAACCTAACCTTAACCCTAAACCTAACCCTAACCCTAACACTAGCCCTAACCCTAACCATAAACCTAATCCTAACACCCTAAACCTAACCCTAACCCTAACGCCCTAACCCTAACCCTAACCCTAACTCTAACGCCCTCATCCTAACCCTAACCCTAACCCTACACCCTAACCACTAACCCTAACCCTAACACTAACGCTAACCCTAACCCTAATCCCTAACGCCTAACCCTAACCCTAACCCTAAACCTAACCCTAACCCTAACCATAACCCTAACCCTAAACCTACCCTAACCCTAACTCTAACCCTAACCCTACTCTAAACCTAACCCTAACCCAAAACCCTAACCCTAACCCTAACCCTAATCCTTACCATTACGCCCTAACCGTAACCCTAACCCTAACGCCCTAATCCTAACCCTAACCATAACCGTAACCCTAACCCTAACACTAACCCTAATCTTCACACTTACGCCCTAACCGTAACCCAAACCCTAACGCACTAATCCTAACCCTAAACCTAACCCTAACCCTAACTCTAACCCTAACCCTAACGCCGTAACCTTAACCCTAACCCTAACCCTAACCCTAACCCTTACCCTAACGCCCTAATCCTAACCCTAACCCTAAACCTAAGCTTAACCCTAAGCCTAACCCTAACCCTAACGCCATAACCTTAACCCTAACCCTAACCGTACCCATAACCCTAACCCTAACCCTCACCCTAAGCCCTAACCCGTAATCCTAACGCTCACACTAATCCTAAACCTAACCCTAACACTAACCATAACCCTAACCCTAACCCTAACGCCCTAACCTGAATCCTAACCCTCTCTCTAACCGTAATCCTAGCGCCCTAACCCTAATGCCGTAAACTTAAACCTAACCCTAACCCTAACCCTAACCATAACATTAACCATAACCCTAACGCCCTAACCCTAACCCTAACCCTAACCCTAAACCTAACCATAAAGACCTAACCCTAACCCTAACCCTAAACCTAACGCCCTAAACCTAACCCTTAACCTAACCCTAATCCTAACCCTAACCCTAACCCTAACCCGAACC
>JASWHU010000003.1:114720287-114725287 GCA_030819815.1 Strix occidentalis
CCTAACACTAACCCCTAACCCGTAACCCTAAACCTAAACCTAACCCTAAACCTAACCCTAACCCCTAACCCTTAACCCAACCCTTACCCCTAACCCTAATCCTAACCCTAACCTAACCCTAACCCTAACCCTAACCCTAACCCTAACCCTAATAGTAACCCTAACCTAAACCTAACCCTAACCCAAACCCTAAACTTAACCTAACCCTAACCCTTACCCTAACCCTAACCCTAAGCCTAACCCTAACCCTAACCCATAACCCTAAGCCTAACCCTAACCCTACCCCAAACCCCTAACCCCTAAACCTAATCCTAACCCTAACTCTAACCCTAAACCTAACCCTAACCATAACGCCATAAACCTAACCCTAACCCTAACTCTAACCCCTACCCCCTAAACCCTAACCCTAAACCTAACCCTAACACTAACCCTTAACCCCTAACCCTAACCCTAACACTAACCCTAACCCTAACCCTAACCCCTAACCCTAAACCTAACCCTAACCCTAACCCTAACCCCTAACCCTAACCCTAAACCTAAACCTAATCATAACCCTAACCTAACTCTAACCCTAACCCTAAACCTAAACCTAACCTAACCCTAACCCTAACCCTAACCCTAAACCTAACCCTAACCCTAACCCCTAACACATAACCCTAACCCTAACCCTAACTCTAACCCTAAACCTAACCGTAACCATAACGCCATAATGGTAAACCAAAACCTAACCTTTAACCCCTAACCCCTAACCTTAACCCTAACCCCTAACCCTAACCCTAATCCTAACCCTAACCTAACCCTAAACCTAACCCTAACCATAACGCCATAAACCTAACCCTAACCCTAACTCTAAACCCTACCCCCTAAACCCTAACCCTAAACCTAACCCTAACCCTAACCCTAACCCTAACCCTAACCCTAAACCTAACCTAACCCTAACCCTGACCCTAACCCTAAACCTAACCCTCACCCTAACCCTAACACATAACCCTAACCCTAAACCTAATTCTAACCCTAAACCTAACCGTAACCATAACGCCATAATGCTAACCCAAAACCTAACTATTAACCCCAACCCGTAACCCTAACCCTAACCCTAACCCTAACCCTAACCTTAACCGTAAACGTAACCCTAACCCTAAACCCTAACAATAAACCCTAACCCTAACCCTAACCCTAACCCTAACCCCTAACCCCTAAACCAACCCTTACCGCTAACCCTAATCCTGAACCTAAACCTAACACTACCCCTAACCCTAATCATAACCCTAACCCTAACCCTAACACTAACCCTAACCCCTAACCCTAACCCTAACCCTAACTATAACCCTAACACTAACCCCTAACCCGTAACCCTAACCCTAAACCTAACCCTAAACCTAACCCTAACCCCTAACCCCTAACCCAACCCTTACCCCTAACCCTAATCCTAATCCTAACCTAACCATAACCCTAACCCTAACCCTAACCCTAACCCTAATAGTAACCCTAACCTAAACCTAACCCTAACCCAAACCCTAAACTTAACCTAACCCTACCCTTACCCTAACCCTAACCCTAACCCTAACCCTAACCCTAACCCCTAAACCTAAGCCTAACCCTAACCCTACCCCAAACCCCTAACCCCTAAACCTAATCCTAACCCTAACTCTAACCCTAAACCTAACACTAACCATAACGCCATAAACCTAACCCTAACCCTAACTCTAACCCCTACCCCCTAAACCCTAACCCTAAACCTAACCCTAACACTAACCCTTAACCCCTAACCCTAACCCTAACACTAACCCTAACCCTAACCTTAACCCCTAACCCTAAACCTAACCCTAACCCTAACCCTAACCCTAACCCCTAACCCTAACCCTAAACCTAAACCTAATCATAACCCTAACCTAACCCTAACCCTAACCCTAAACCTAAACCTAACCTAACCCTAACCCTAACCCTAACCCTAAACCTAACCCTAACCCTAACCCCTAACACATAACCCTAACCCTAACCCTAACTCTAACCCTAACACTAACCGTAACCATAGCGCCATAATGGTAACCCAAAACCTAACCTTTAACCCCTAACCCCTAACCCTAACCCTAACCCTAAACCCTAACAATAAACCCTAACCCTAACCCTAACCCTAACCCTAACCCCTAACAATTAAACCAACCCTTACCGCTAACCCTAATCCTGAACCTAAACATAACCCTAACCCTAACCCTAATCATAACCCTAAACCTAACCCTAACACTAACACTAACCCCTAACCCTAACCCTAACCCTAACTATAACCCTAACACTAACCCCTAACCCGTAACCCTAACCCTAAACCTAAACCTAAACCTAACACTAACCCCTAACCCCTAACCCAACCCTTACTCCTAACCCTAATCCTAACCCTAACCTAACCCTAACCCTAACCCTAACCCTAACCCTAACCCTAACCCTAAACCCTAACCCTAACCCTAACCCTAACCTTAGCCCTAACCCTAAACCCTAACCTTAAGCCTAACCCTAACCCTACCCCAAACCCCTAACCCCTAAACCTAATCCTAACCCTAACTCTAACCCTAAACCTAACCCTAACCATAACGCCATAAACCTAACCCTAACCCTAACTCTAAACCCTACCCCCTAAACCCTAACCCTAAAATAACCCTAACCCTAACCCCTGACCCTAACCCTAACCCTAAACCTAATCATAACCCTAACCTAACCCTAACCCTAACCCTAACCCTAAACCTAACCTAACCCTAACCCTAACCCTAACCCTAACCCTAACCCTAACCCTAACCCCTAACACATAACCCTAACCCTAACCCTAATTCTAACCCTAAACCTAACCGTAACCATAACGCCATAATGCTAACCCAAAACCTAACCTTTAACCCCTAACCCGTAACCCTAACCCTAACCCTAACCCTAACCCTAACCTTAACGGTAACCGTAACCCTAACCCTAAACCCTAACAATAAACCCTAACCCTAACCCTAACCCTAACCCTAACCCCTAACCCCTAAACCAACCCTTACCGCTAACCCTAATCCTGAACCTAAACCTAACCCTAACCCTAACCCTAATCATAACCCTAACCCTAACCCTAACACTAACCCTAACCCTAACTATAACCCTAACACTAACCCCTAACCCGTAACCCTAACCCTAAACCTAACCCTAAACCTAACCCTAACCCCTAACCCCTAACCCAACCCTTACCCCTAACCATAATCCTAACCCTAACCTAACCCTAACCCTAACCCTAACCCTAACCCTAACCCTAATAGTAACCCTAACCTAAACCTAACCCTAACCCAAACCCTAAACTTAACCTAACCCTAACCCTTATCCTAACCCTAACCCTAACCCTAACCCTAACCCTAACCCCTAACCCTAAGCCTAACCCTAACCCTACCCCAAACCCCTAACCCCTAAACCTAATCCTAACCCTAACTCTAACCCTAAACCTAACCCTAACCATAACGCCATAAACCTAACCCTAACCCTAACACTAACCCTTAACCCCTAACCCTAACCCTAACCCTAACCCTAACCCTAACCCTAACCCCTAACCCTAACCCTAACCCTAACCCTAACCCTAACCCCTAACCCTAACCCTAAACCTAAACCTAATCATAACCCTAACCTAACTCTAACCCTAACCCTAAACCTAAACCTAACCTAACCCTAACCCTAACCCTAACCCTAATCATAACCCTAACCCTAACGCTAACACTAACCCTAACCCCTAACCCTAACCCTAACTAGAACCCTAACACTAACCCCTAACCCGTAACCCTAACCCTAAACCTAACCCTAAACCTAACCCTAACCCCTAATCCCTAACCCAACCCTTACCCCTAACCCTAATCCTAACCCTAACCTAACCCTAACCCTAACCCTAACCCTAACCCTAACCCTAACCCTAACCCTAACCCTAACCCCTAACCCTAACCCTAACCCTAACCCTAACCCTAACCCTAACCCCTAACCCTAAGACTAACCCTAACCCTACCCCAAACCCCTAACCCCTAAACCTAATCCTAACCCTAACTCTAACCCTAAACCTAACCCTAACCATAACGCCATAAACCTAACCCTAACCCTAACTCTAAACCCTACCCCCTAAACCCTAACCCTAAACCTAACCCTAACCCTAACCCCTGACCCTAACCCTAACACTAAAACTAATCATAACCCTAACCTAACCCTAACCCTAACCCTAACCCTAAACCTAACCTAACCCTAACCCTAACCCTAACCCTAAACTTAACCCTAACCCTAACCCCTAACATATAACCCTAACCCTAACCCTAATTCTAACCCTAATCCTAACCGTAAGCATAACGCCATAATGCTAACCCAAAACCTAACCTTTAACCCCAACCCGTAACCCTAACCCTAACCCTAACCCTAACCCTAACCTTAACCGTAACCGTAACCCTAACCCTAAACCCTAACAATAAACCCTAACCCTAACCCTAACCCTAACCCTAACCCCTAACCCCTAAACCAACCCTTACCGCTAACCCTAATCCTGAACCTAAACCTAACCCTAACCCTAACCCAAATCATAACCCTAACCCTAACCCTAACACTAACCCTAACCCCTAACCCTAACCCTAACCCTAACTATAACCCTAACACTAACCCCTAACCCGTAACCCTAACCCTAAACATAACCCTAAACCTAACCCTAACACCTAACCCCTAACCCAACCCTTACCCCTAACCCTAATCCTAACCCTAACCTAACCCTAACCCTAACCCTAACCCTAAACTTAACCCTAACCCTAACCCCTAACATATAACCCTAACCCTAACCCTAATTCTAACCCTAAACCTAACCGTAACTATAACGCCATAATGCTAACCCAAAACCTAACCTTTAACCCCAACCCGTAAACCTAACCCTAACCCTAACCCTAACCCTAACCTTAACCGTAACCGTAACCCTAACCCTAAACCCTAACAATAAACCCTAACCCTAACCCTAACCCTAACCCTAA
>JASWHU010000003.1:114745287-114747787 GCA_030819815.1 Strix occidentalis
CCTAACCCTAAACCTAACCCTAACACTAACACTAACGCCCTAAACCTAACCCTAACACTAACAATAACGCCCTAAACCTAACCCTAACCCTATAGCCTAAACCTAGAGACCTAACCCTAACCCTAACCCTAATCCTAATCCCTAACCCTAACCCTAACCCTAACCCTAATCCTAACCCCTAACCCCTAACCCTAACCCTAATCCTAACCCTAACCCTAACCCACTAACCCTAACCCTAAACCTAACCCTAACCCTAACCCTAACCCTAACCCTAACCCTAACCCTATCCCTAACCCTAAACCCTAACCCTACCCTAACCCTAATCCTAACCCTAAACCTAACCCCAACCCTAACCCTAACCCTAACCCTAACACTAACCCTAACCCTAAAGACCTAACCCTAAACCTAAACCTAACCTTAATGCCCTAACCCTAACCCTAAGGCCCCAAAACTAAACCTAACCGTATCTTTAACTCTAACCCTAACGCTAACCCTAACCGTAACCTTTAACCCCTAACCCCTAACCCTAACCCTAACCCTAACCCAAACACTAACCCTAACCCTAAAACTAACCCCCTAAACCCCTAACCCCCTAACCCTAACCCCCTAACCCCCTAACCCCCTAACCCACTAACCCTACACCTAACCGTAACCCTAACTCTAAACCTAACCCTAACCCCTAACACCCTAACCCTAAGCCTAACCCTAACACTAACCCTAACCCTAACCCTAACCCCTAACTTCTAACCCCTAACACCTAACCCCAAGCCTAACCCTAAACCTAATCCTAACCCTAACCCTAACCCTAACCCTAACCCTAACCCTAACCCTAAAGACCTAACCCTAACCCTAAAGCTAACCTTAATGCCCTAACCGTAACCCTAAGGCTCCAAAACTAAACCTAACCCTATCTCTAACCCTAACCCTAACGCTAAACCTAACCCTAACCCTAACGCTCTAAACCTAAGCCTAACCATAACCATAGCCCTAAACCTAAGGCCCTAACCCTAACCCTAACCCTAACCCTAACCCTAACGCCCTAACCCTAACTCTTACCCTAACCCTAACCCTAACGCCCTAACCTAACCCTAAACCTAACCCTAACCCTAACCCTAACACCCTAATCCTAACACTAACCTTAAACATAACCCTAACCCTAACCCTAATAGTGACACTAACCCTAAACCTAACCCTAACCCTAATCCTAAACCTAACCCTAACTCTAACCCCTAACCCCTAACCCCTAACCCCAAAACTAACCCCAACCTAACCCTAACCCTAACCCTAACCCTAATCCCTAAACCCTAAGCCTAAACCTAATCCCTAACCCTAACCCTAACCCTAACCCTAACCCTAACCCTAACCCTAACCCTAACCCTAAGACCTAACCCTAAACCTAAAAGTAACCTTAATGCCCTAACCATAACCCTAAGGCCCCAAAACTAAATCTAACCCCATCTCTAACCCTAACCCTAACGCTAACCCTAACCCTAACCCTAACGCCCGAAACCTAAGCCTAACCCTAACCCTAACCCTAAACGTAACGCCCTAACCCTAACCCTAAACCTAATCCTAAACTTAACACTAACCCTAACCATAACCCTAACACTAACGCCCTAACCCTAACTCTATCCCTAACCCTAACACCCTAACCTAACCCTAACCCTAACCCTAACCCTAATCCTAACAATAACCCTAACCCTAACGCCCTAAACCTAAGCCTAACCCTAGCCCTAACCCTAAAATCAACGCCCTAACCCTAACCCTAAACCTCTCCATAACCCTAACGCACTAAACCTAACCCTAACCCTAAGCCTAACCCTAACGCCCTAACCCTAATTCTAACCCTAACCCTAACCCCTAAA
This sequence comes from Strix occidentalis, assembly GCA_030819815.1. Taxonomy (NCBI): domain Eukaryota; kingdom Metazoa; phylum Chordata; class Aves; order Strigiformes; family Strigidae; genus Strix; species Strix occidentalis. The sequence goes on from JASWHU010000003.1 coordinate 114,747,153, forward strand.
CCGTAATCTTAACCCTAACCCTAACCCTAACCCTACCCTAACCCTAACACTTACCCTAACACTAAAGCCCTAACCCTAACACTAACCCTAACCCTCACGCCCTAAACCTAAGCCTAACCCTAACCCTAACCCTAAACCTAACGCCCTAACCCTAACCCTAAACCTAACCATAACCCTGACGCACTAAACCTAACCCTAACCTTTACCCTAACCCTAACCCTAACCCTAACGCCCTAACCCTAACTCTAACCCTAACCCTAACCCCTAACCCGTAACCCTAACCCTAAACCTAACACTAACCCTAACCTAACCCTAACCCTAAACCTAACCCTAAACCTAACCTTAAACCTAACCCTAACCCTAACCCTAACCCTAACCCCAAAACTAAACCTAAACCTAACCCTAACCCTAACCCTAACCCTAACCCTAACCCTAACCCTAAACCTAACCCTAACCCTAATTCTAACCTTAACCCTAACCCTAAACCTAACCCTAACCCTAAACCTAACCCTAACACTAACACTAACGCCCTAAACCTAACCCTAACACTAACAATAACGCCCTAAACCTAACCCTAACCCTATAGCCTAAACCTAGAGACCTAACCCTAACCCTAACCCTAATCCTAATCCCTA
>JASWHU010000003.1:114802787-114812787 GCA_030819815.1 Strix occidentalis
TCTAAACCTAAAACTAACCCTAACTATAACGCCATAAACCTAACCTTAACCGTAACTATAAACCCTACCCCCTAACTCTTAACCCTAACCCTAAGCCTAACCCTAACCCTAACACTAACCCTAACCTCCTAACCCTAACCCTAACACTAACCCTAACACTAACCCCTAAACCTAACCCGAACCCTAACCCTAATCCTAAACCTAAACCTAACCCAAAACCTAACCCTAACCCAAACCCTAAACCTAACCCTAACCCTAAACCTAACCCTAACACTAACCCTAACCCTAACCCAATCCTAACCCTAACCCTACCCCTAACCCTAACCCTAACCCTAACCCTAACCCTAAACCTAACCCTAACCCTAACGCCCTAAACCTAACCCTAACCCTAACCCTAACCCCTAACCCTAACCCTAACCCTAACCATAACCCTAACCCTAACCCCTAACCCTAACCCTAACCCTAAGCCTAACCCTAAACCCCTAACCCTAACCCTAAGCCTAACCCCCTAACCCTAACCCTAACGCCCTAAACCTAACCCTAACCGTAACCCTAACCCCTAACCCTAACCCTAACCCTAACCCTAACCCTAACCCCTAACCCTAAACCTAACCCTAACCCTAACGACCTAAACCTAACCCTAACCCTAACCCTAACCCCTAACCCTAACCCTAACCCTAACCCTAACCCTAACCCTACCCCTAACCCTAACCCTAAGCCTAAACCTATAGACCTAACCCTAACCCTAACCCTAACCCTAACCCCTAACCCCTAACCCTAACCCTAACCCTAACCACTAACCCTAACCATAACCCTAACCCTAACCCTAACTCTAACCGCCCTAACCCTAATCCTAACCCTAACCGTAACCCTAACCCCAAACCCTAACACTAAACCCTAACGGTAACCCTAACCCTAACCCCTAACCCTAACCCTAACCCTAACTATAACCCTAACCCTAACCCCTAACCCTAACCCTAACCCTAACCCTAACCCTATCCCCTGACCCTAACCCTAACCCTAAACCTAATCATAACCCTAACCTAACCCTAACCCTAACCCTAACCCTAAACCTAACCTAACCCTAACCCTAACCCTAACCCTAAACCTAACCCTAACCCTAACCCCTAACACATAACCCTAACCCTAACCCTAATTCTAACCGTAAACCTAACCGTAACCATAACGCCATAATGCAAACCCAAAACCTAACCTTTAACCCCTAACCCGTAACCCTAACCCTAACCCTAACCCTAACCCTAACCCTAACCCTAACCTTAACCGTAACCGTATCCCTAACCCTAAACCCTAACAATAAACCCTAACCCTAACCCTAACCCTAACCCTAACCCCTAACCCCTAAACCAACCCTTACCGCTAACCCTAATCCTGAACCTAAACCTAACCCTAACCCTAACCCTAATCATAACCCTAACCCAAACCCTAACACTAACCCTAACCCCTTACCATAACCCTAACCCTAACTATAACCCTAACACTAACCCCTAACCCGTAACCCTAACCCTAAACCTAACCCTAAACCTAACCCTAACCCCTAACCCCTAACCGAACCCTTACCCCTAACCCTAATCCTAACCCTAACCTAACCCTAGCCCTAACCCTAACCCTAACCCTAACCCTAATAGTAACCCTAACCTAAACCTAACCCTAACCCAAACCCTAAACTTAACCTAACCCTAACCCTTACCCTAACCCTAACACTAACCCTAAGCCTAACCCTAACCCCTAACCCTAAGCCTAACCCTAACCCTACCCCAAACCCCTAACCCCTAAACCTAACCCTAACCCTAACTCTAACCCTAAACCTAACCGTAACCATAACGCCATAATGGTAACCCAAAACCTAACCTTTAATCCCTAACCCCTAACCCTAACCCTAACCCTAACCCTAACCCTAACCCTAACCCTAACCTTAACCGTAACCGTAACCCTAACACTAAACCCTAACAATAAAACCTAATCCTAACCCTAACCCTAACCCTAACCCCTAACCCCTAAACCAAGCCTTACCGCTAAACCTAATCCTGATCCCTAACCTAACCCTAACCCTAACCCTAATCATAACCCTAACCCTAACGCTAACACTAACCCTAACCCCTAACCCTAACCCTAACTCTAACCCTAAAACTAACCCTAACCCTAACTCTAACCCCTACCCGCTAACCCCTAACCCTAACCCTAACCATAACCCTAACCCTAACCCCTAACCCTAACCCTAACCCTAAGCCTAACCCTAAACCCCTAACCCTAACCCTAAGCCTAACCCCCTAACCCTAACCCTAACGCCCTAAACCTAACCCTAACCGTAACCCTAACCCTAAACCTAACCCTAAACATAACGCCATAAACCTAACCCTAACCCTAACTCTAACCCCTACCCCCTAAACCCTAACCCTAAACCTAACCCTAACACTAACCCTTAACCCCTAACCCTAACCCTAACACTAAACCTAACCCTAACCCTAACCCTAACCCTAACCCTAACCCTAACCCTAACCCCTAAACCTAACCCTAAACCTAAACCTAATCATAACCCTAACCTAACCCTAACCCTAACCCTAAACCTAAACCTAACCTAACCCTAACCCTAACCCTAACCCTAAACCTAACCCTAACCCTAACCCCTAACACATAACCCTAACCCTAATCCTAACTCTAACCCTAAACCTAACCGTAACCATAACGCCATAATGGTAACCCAAAACCTAAGCTTTAACCCCTAACCCCTAACCCTAACCCTAACCCTAAACCTAACCCTAACCCTAACCTTAACCGTAACCGTAACCCTAACTTTAAACCCTAACAATAAACCCTAACCCTAACCCTAACCCTAACCCTAACCCCTAACCCCTAAACCAACCCTTACCGCTAACCCTAATCCTGAACCTAAACCTAACCCTAACCCTAACCCTAATCATAACCCTAACCCTAACCCTAACACTAACCCTAACCCCTAACCCTAACCCTAACCCTAACTATAACCCTAACACTAACCCCTAACCCGTAACCCTAACCCTAAACCTAACCCTAAACCTAACCCTAACCCCTAACCCCTAAACCAACCCTTACCCCTAACCCTAATCCTAACCCTAACCTAACCCTAACCCTAAGCCTAACCCTAACCCTAACCCTAATAGTAACCCTAACCTAAACCTAACCCTAACCCAAACCCTAAACTTAACCTAACCCTAACACTTACCCTAACCATAACCCTAACCCTAACCCTGACCCTAACCCCTAACCCTAACCTAACCCTGACCCTACCCCAAACCCCTAACCCCTAAACCTAATCCTAACCCTAACTCTAACCCTAAACCTAACCCTAACCATAACGCCATAAACCTAACCCTAACCCTAACTCTAACCCCTACCCCCTAAACCCTAACCCTAAACCTAACCCTAACACTAACCCTTAACCCCTAACCCTAACCCTAACACTAACCCTAACCCTAAACCTAACCCCTAAGCCTAACCCTAACCCTAACCCTAAACACTAACACTAAACCCTAACCCTAACCCTAACCCTAACCCTAACCCCTAATCCTAACCCTAATCCTATCCCTAACCCTAATACTAACTCCTAACCCCTAACCCTAAACCTAATCCTAACCCTAACCTAACCCTAATCCTAACTCTAACCCTAAACCTATCCTAACCCTAACCCTAACCCTAACCCTAACCCTAACCCTAACCCTAACCCTAACCCTAAACACTAACACTAAACCCTAACCCTAACCCTAACCCTAACCCCTAATCCTAACCCTAATCCTAACCCTAACCCTAATCCTAACTCCTAACCCATAACCCTAAACCTAATCCTAACCCTAACCTAACCCTAATCCTAACTCTAACCCTAAACCTATCCTAACCCTAACCCTAACCCTAACCCTAACCCTAACCCTAACCCCTAACCCTAACCCTAACCCTAAACCTAACCCTAACCCTAACCCTAACCCTAACACCTAACCCCTAACCCTAACCCTAACCCTAACCCTAACCATAACGCCATAAACCTAACCCTAACCGTAACTCTAACCCCTACCCTCTAACTCCTAACCCTAACCCTAAACCTAACCCTAACCCTAACACTAACCCTAACCCCCTAACCCTAACCCTAACCCTAACCCTAACCCTAACCCCTAAACCTAACCCGAACCCTAACCCTAATCCTAAACCTAAACCTAACCCAAAACCTTACCCTAACCCAAACCCTAAACCTAACCCTAACCCTAAACCTAACCCTAAACCTAACCCTAACCCTAACCCAACCCTAACCCTAACCCTACCCCTAACCCCAACCCTAACCCTAACCCTAAACCTAACCCTAACCCTAAAGCCCTAAACCTAACCCTAACCCTAACCCTAACCCCTAACCCTAACCCTAACCCTAAGCCTAACCCTAACCCCCTAACCCTAACCCTAACCATAACCCCCTAACCCTAACCCGAAACCTAAACCTAACCCTAACCCTAACCCTAACCCTAACTCTAAGCCTAAACCTATAGACCTAACCCTAACCCTAACCCTAACCCCTACTCCTAACCCTAACACTAACCCTAACACCTTACCCCTAACACTAACCCTAACCCTAACTCTAAACCTAAGCCTAAACCTAAAGACCTAACCCTAACCCTAATCCTAACCCTAACCCTAACCCCTAACCCCTAACCCTAACCCTAACCCTAACCCTAAATATAACGGCATAAACCTAAGCCTATACCTAACCCTTACGCCCTAACCGAAACCCTAACCCTAACTCCCTAAACCTAACTCTAACCCTAACCCTAACCATAACCCCTAACCCCTAACCCTAACCATAACCCTAACCCTAACCCTAACCCTAACCCTAACCCTAACCCTAACCCCTAACCCCAAACCCTAACCCTAACCCTAACCCTAACCCTAACCCTAACTCTCTAACCCTAACCTGAAACTTAACCCTAATCCTAACCCTAATCCAACCCTAACCCTAAGACTAAACCTAAAGACCTAACCCTAACCCTAACCTTAACCCTAACCCCTAACCCCTAACCCTAAACCTAACCCTAACCCTAACCCTAAGCCCTAACACTAACCCTAACCGTAAGCCTAAACCTATCCCTAACGCTAACCCTAACCCTAAACCCTAACACTAAACCCTAACCCTAACCCTAACCCTAACCCTAACCCTAACCCCTAAACCCTAACCCTAACCCTAACCCTAACCCTAATCCTAACCCCTAACCCCTAACCCTAACCCTAATCCTAACCCTAACCCTAACCCACTAACCCTAACCCTAACCGCCCTAACCCTAACCCTAACCCTAACACTAACCCTAACCCTAACCCTAACCCTAACCCTAACCCTAACCCTAACACTAACCCTAACCCTAAGCCTAAACCTAAAGACCTAACCCTAAACCTAACCCTAACTCTAACCCCTAACCCTAACCCTAACCGTAACCCTAACCCTAACACCTAACACTAACCCTAACCCTAACCTTAACCCTAAACCTAACCCTAACCGCCCTAACCCTAACCCTAAACCTAACACTAACCCTAACCCTTACCATAACCCTAACCGTAAACCCTAACCCTAAACCCTAACCCTAACCCTGACCCTAACTATAACCTTAACCCTAACCCCTAACCCGTAAACCTAACCCTAACCCTAACCCTATCCCTAACCCTAACCCCTAACCCCTAACCCTAACCCTAACCCTAACCTTAACCCTAACCCTAACTCCCTAAGCCTAACCTGAAACCTAAGCCTAACCCTAACCCTAATCCTAACCCTAACCCTAAGCCTAAACCTAAAGACCTAACCCTAACCCTAACTCTAAACCTAACCCCTAACCCCTAACGCTAAACCTAACCCTAACCCTAAGCCTAACCCCTAAAACTAACACTAATCCTAACCCTAACCCTAACCCTAACCCTAACCCTAAACCTAATCCTATCCCTAACCTAACCCTAATACTAACCCTAACCCTAAACCTATCCTAACCCTAACCCTAACCCTAACCCTAACCCTAACCCTAACCCTAACCCCTACTCCTAACACTAACCCTAACCCTAACACCTAACCCCTAACCCTAACCCTAACCCTAACTCTAAACCTAAAACTAACCCTAACTATAACGCCATAAACCTAACCTTAACCGTAACTATAAACCCTACCCCCTAACTCTTAACCCTAACCCTAAGCCTAACCCTAACCCTAACACTAACCCTAACCTCCTAACCCTAACCCTAACACTAACCCTAACACTAACCCCTAAACCTAACCCGAACCCTAACCCTAATCCTAAACCTAAACCTAACCCAAAACCTAACCCTAACCCAAACCCTAAACCTAACCCTAACCCTAAACCTAACCCTAACACTAACCCTAACCCTAACCCAATCCTAACCCTAACCCTACCCCTAACCCTAACCCTAACCCTAACCCTAACCCTAAACCTAACCCTAACCCTAACGCCCTAAACCTAACCCTAACCCTAACCCTAACCCCTAACCCTAACCCTAACCCTAACCATAACCCTAACCCTAACCCCTAACCCTAACCCTAACCCTAAGCCTAACCCTAAACCCCTAACCCTAACCCTAAGCCTAACCCCCTAACCCTAACCCTAACGCCCTAAACCTAACCCTAACCGTAACCCTAACCCCTAACCCTAACCCTAACCCTAACCCTAACCCTAACCCCTAACCCTAAACCTAACCCTAACCCTAACGACCTAAACCTAACCCTAACCCTAACCCTAACCCCTAACCCTAACCCTAACCCTAACCCTAACCCTAACCCTACCCCTAACCCTAACCCTAAGCCTAAACCTATAGACCTAACCCTAACCCTAACCCTAACCCTAACCCCTAACCCCTAACCCTAACCCTAACCCTAACCACTAACCCTAACCATAACCCTAACCCTAACCCTAACTCTAACCGCCCTAACCCTAATCCTAACCCTAACCGTAACCCTAACCCCAAACCCTAACACTAAACCCTAACGGTAACCCTAACCCTAACCCCTAACCCTAACCCTAACCCTAACTATAACCCTAACCCTAACCCCTAACCCTAACCCTAACCCTAACCCTAACCCTATCCCCTGACCCTAACCCTAACCCTAAACCTAATCATAACCCTAACCTAACCCTAACCCTAACCCTAACCCTAAACCTAACCTAACCCTAACCCTAACCCTAACCCTAAACCTAACCCTAACCCTAACCCCTAACACATAACCCTAACCCTAACCCTAATTCTAACCGTAAACCTAACCGTAACCATAACGCCATAATGCAAACCCAAAACCTAACCTTTAACCCCTAACCCGTAACCCTAACCCTAACCCTAACCCTAACCCTAACCCTAACCCTAACCTTAACCGTAACCGTATCCCTAACCCTAAACCCTAACAATAAACCCTAACCCTAACCCTAACCCTAACCCTAACCCCTAACCCCTAAACCAACCCTTACCGCTAACCCTAATCCTGAACCTAAACCTAACCCTAACCCTAACCCTAATCATAACCCTAACCCAAACCCTAACACTAACCCTAACCCCTTACCATAACCCTAACCCTAACTATAACCCTAACACTAACCCCTAACCCGTAACCCTAACCCTAAACCTAACCCTAAACCTAACCCTAACCCCTAACCCCTAACCGAACCCTTACCCCTAACCCTAATCCTAACCCTAACCTAACCCTAGCCCTAACCCTAACCCTAACCCTAACCCTAATAGTAACCCTAACCTAAACCTAACCCTAACCCAAACCCTAAACTTAACCTAACCCTAACCCTTACCCTAACCCTAACACTAACCCTAAGCCTAACCCTAACCCCTAACCCTAAGCCTAACCCTAACCCTACCCCAAACCCCTAACCCCTAAACCTAACCCTAACCCTAACTCTAACCCTAAACCTAACCGTAACCATAACGCCATAATGGTAACCCAAAACCTAACCTTTAATCCCTAACCCCTAACCCTAACCCTAACCCTAACCCTAACCCTAACCCTAACCCTAACCTTAACCGTAACCGTAACCCTAACACTAAACCCTAACAATAAAACCTAATCCTAACCCTAACCCTAACCCTAACCCCTAACCCCTAAACCAAGCCTTACCGCTAAACCTAATCCTGATCCCTAACCTAACCCTAACCCTAACCCTAATCATAACCCTAACCCTAACGCTAACACTAACCCTAACCCCTAACCCTAACCCTAACTCTAACCCTAAAACTAACCCTAACCCTAACTCTAACCCCTACCCGCTAACCCCTAACCCTAACCCTAACCATAACCCTAACCCTAACCCCTAACCCTAACCCTAACCCTAAGCCTAACCCTAAACCCCTAACCCTAACCCTAAGCCTAACCCCCTAACCCTAACCCTAACGCCCTAAACCTAACCCTAACCGTAACCCTAACCCTAAACCTAACCCTAAACATAACGCCATAAACCTAACCCTAACCCTAACTCTAACCCCTACCCCCTAAACCCTAACCCTAAACCTAACCCTAACACTAACCCTTAACCCCTAACCCTAACCCTAACACTAAACCTAACCCTAACCCTAACCCTAACCCTAACCCTAACCCTAACCCTAACCCCTAAACCTAACCCTAAACCTAAACCTAATCATAACCCTAACCTAACCCTAACCCTAACCCTAAACCTAAACCTAACCTAACCCTAACCCTAACCCTAACCCTAAACCTAACCCTAACCCTAACCCCTAACACATAACCCTAACCCTAATCCTAACTCTAACCCTAAACCTAACCGTAACCATAACGCCATAATGGTAACCCAAAACCTAAGCTTTAACCCCTAACCCCTAACCCTAACCCTAACCCTAAACCTAACCCTAACCCTAACCTTAACCGTAACCGTAACCCTAACTTTAAACCCTAACAATAAACCCTAACCCTAACCCTAACCCTAACCCTAACCCCTAACCCCTAAACCAACCCTTACCGCTAACCCTAATCCTGAACCTAAACCTAACCCTAACCCTAACCCTAATCATAACCCTAACCCTAACCCTAACACTAACCCTAACCCCTAACCCTAACCCTAACCCTAACTATAACCCTAACACTAACCCCTAACCCGTAACCCTAACCCTAAACCTAACCCTAAACCTAACCCTAACCCCTAACCCCTAAACCAACCCTTACCCCTAACCCTAATCCTAACCCTAACCTAACCCTAACCCTAAGCCTAACCCTAACCCTAACCCTAATAGTAACCCTAACCTAAACCTAACCCTAACCCAAACCCTAAACTTAACCTAACCCTAACACTTACCCTAACCATAACCCTAACCCTAACCCTGACCCTAACCCCTAACCCTAACCTAACCCTGACCCTACCCCAAACCCCTAACCCCTAAACCTAATCCTAACCCTAACTCTAACCCTAAACCTAACCCTAACCATAACGCCATAAACCTAACCCTAACCCTAACTCTAACCCCTACCCCCTAAACCCTAACCCTAAACCTAACCCTAACACTAACCCTTAACCCCTAACCCTAACCCTAACACTAACCCTAACCCTAAACCTAACCCCTAAGCCTAACCCTAACCCTAACCCTAAACACTAACACTAAACCCTAACCCTAACCCTAACCCTAACCCTAACCCCTAATCCTAACCCTAATCCTATCCCTAACCCTAATACTAACTCCTAACCCCTAACCCTAAACCTAATCCTAACCCTAACCTAACCCTAATCCTAACTCTAACCCTAAACCTATCCTAACCCTAACCCTAACCCTAACCCTAACCCTAACCCTAACCCCTAACCCTAACCCTAACCCTAAACCTAACCCTAACCCTAACCCTAACCCTAACACCTAACCCCTAACCCTAACCCTAACCCTAACCCTAACCATAACGCCATAAACCTAACCCTAACCGTAACTCTAACCCCTACCCTCTAACTCCTAACCCTAACCCTAAACCTAACCCTAA
>JASWHU010000003.1:114817787-114825287 GCA_030819815.1 Strix occidentalis
ACCCCTAAACCAACCCTTACCGCTAACCCTAATCCTGAACCTAAACCTAACCCTAACCCTAACCCTAATCATAACCCTAACCCTAACCCTAACACTATCCCTAACCCCTAACCCTAACCCTAACCCTAACTATAACCCTAACACTAACCCCTAACCCGTAACCCTAACCCTAAACCTAACCCTAAACCTAACCCTAACCCCTAACCCCTAACCCAACCCTTACCCCTAACCCTAATCCTAACCCTAACCTAACCCTAACCCTAACCCTAACCCTAACCCTAACCCTAATAGTAACCCTAACCTAAACCTAACCCTAACCCAAACCCTAAACTTAACCTAACCCTAACACTTACCCTAACCCTAACCCTAACCCTAACCCTGACCCTAACCCCTAACCCTAACCTAACCCTAACCCTACCCCAAACCCCTAACCCCTAAACCTAATCCTAACCCTAACTCTAACCCTAAACCTAACCCTAACCATAACGCCATAAACCTAACCCTAACCCTAACTCTAACCCCTACCCCCTAAACCCTAACCCTAAACCTAACCCTAACACTAACCCTTAACCCCTAACCCTAACCCTAACACTAACCCTAACCCTAAACCTAAGCGCTAAGCCTAACCCTAACCCTAACCCTAACCCTAACCCCTAACCCTAACCCTAACCCTAACCCTAATCCTAACCCTAACCTAACCCTAGCCCTAACCCTAACCCTAACCCTAACCCTAATAGTAACCCTAACCTAAACCTAACCCTAACCCAAACCCTAAACTTAACCTAACCCTAACCCTTACCCTAACCCTAACCCTAACCCTAACCCTAACCCTAATCCCTAACCCTAAGCCTAACCCTAACCCTACCCCAAACCCCTAACCCGTAAACCTAATCCTAACCCTAACTCTAACCCTAAACCTAACCCTAACCCTAACTCTAACCCCTACCCCCTAAACCCTAACCCTAAACCTAACGCTAACACTAACCCTTAACCCCTAACCCTAACCCTAACACTAAACCTAACCCTAACCCTAACCCCTAACCCTAACCCTAACCCTAACCCTAACCCCTAACCCTAACCCTAACCCTAAACCTAATCATAACCCTAACCTAACCCTAACCCTAATCCTAAACCTAAACCTAACCTAACCCTAACCCTAACCCTAACCCTAAACCTAACCCTAACCCTAACCCCTAACACATAACCCTAACCCAAACCCTAACTCTAACCCTAAACCTAACCGTAACCATAACGCCACAATGGTAACCCAAAACCTAACCTTTAACCCCTAACCCCTAACCCTAACCCTAACCCTAACCCTAACCCTAACCCTAACCCTAACCTTAACCGTAACCGTAACCCTAACACTAAACCCTAACAATAAACCCTAACCCTAACCCTAACCCTAACCCTAACCCCTAACCCCTAAACCAACGTTTACCGCTAACCCTAATCCTGAACCTAAACCTAACCCTAACCCTAACACTAATCATAACCCTAACCCAAACCCTAACACTAACCCTAACCCCTAACCATAACCCTAACCCTAACTATAACCCTAACACTAACCCCTAACCCGTAACCCTAACCCTAAACCTAACCCTAAACCTAACCCTAACCCCTAACCCCTAACCCAACCCTTACCCCTAACCCTAATCCTAACCCTAACCTAACCCTAGCCCTAACCCTAACCCTAACCCTAACCCTAACCCTAACCCTAATAGTAACCCTAACCTAAACCTAACCCTAACCCAAACCCTAAACTTAACCTAACCCTAACCCTTACCCTAACCCTAACCCTAACCCTAACCCTAACCCTAACCCCTAACCCTAAGACTAACCCTAACCCTACCCCAAACCCCTAACCCCTAAACCTAATCCTAACCCTAACTCTAACCCTAAACCTAACCCTAACCCTAACTCTAACCCCTACCCCCTAAACCCTAACCCTAAACCAAACCCTAACACTAACCCTTAACCCCTAACCCTAACCCTAACACTAACCCTAACCCTAACCCTAACCCCTAACCCTAACCCTAACCCTAACCCTAACCCTAACCCCTAACCCTAACCCTAACCCTAAACCTAATCATAAACCTAACCTAACCCTAACCCTAACCCTAACCCTAAACCTAACCCTAACCCTAACCCCTAACACATAACCCTAACCCTAACCCTAACTCTAACCCTAAACCTAACCGTAACCATAACCCTAACCCTAACCCTAACCTTAACCGTAACTGTAACCCTAACACTAAACCCTAACAATAAACACTAACCCTAACCCCTAACCCCTAAACCAACCCTTACCGCTAACCCTAATCCTGAACCTAAACCTAACCCTAACCCTAACCCTAATCATAACCCTAACCCAAACCCTAACACTAACCCTAACCCCTTACCATAACCCTAACCCTAACTATAACCCTAACACTAACCCCTAACCCGTAACCCTAACCCTAAACCTAACCCTAAACCTAACCCTAACCCCTAACCCCTAACCCAACCCTTACCCCTAACCCTAATCCTAACCCTAACCTAACCCTAGCCCTAACCCTAACCCTAACCCTAACCCTAATAGTAACCCTAACCTAAACCTAACCCTAACCCAAACCCTAAACTTAACCTAACCCTAACCCTTACCCTAACCCTAACACTAACCCTAACCCTAACCCTAACCCCTAACCCTAAGCCTAACCCTAACCCTACCCCAAACACCTAACCCCTAAACCTAACCCTAACCCTAACTCTAACCCTAAACCTAACCGTAACCATAACGCCATAATGGTAACCCAAAACCTAACCTTTAATCCCTAACCCCTAACCCTAACCCTAACCCTAACCCTAACCCTAACCCTAACCCTAACCTTAACCGTAACCGTAACCCTAACACTAAACCCTAACAATAAAACCTAACCCTAACCCTAACCCTAACCCTAACCCCTAACCCCTAAACCAACCCTTACCGCTAACCCTAATCCTGATCCCTAACCTAACCCTAACCCTAACCCTAATCATAACCCTAACCCTAACGCTAACACTAACCCTAACACCTAACCCTAACCCTTACCCTAAATATAACCCTAACACTAACCCCTAACCCGTAACCCTAACGCTAAACCTAACCCTAACCCTAACCCTAACCCTAACCCTAACCCAACCCTTACCCCTAACCCTAATCCTAACCCTAACCTAACCCTAACCCTAACCCTAACCCTAACCCTAACCCTAACCCTAACCCTAACCCTAATAGTAACCCTAACCTAAACCTAACCCTAACCCAAACCCTAAACTTAACCTAACCCTAACCCTTACCCTAACCCTAACCCTAACCCTAACCCTGACCCTAACCCCTAACCCTAACCTAACCCTAACCCTACCCCAAACCCCTAACCCCTAAACCTAATCCTAACCCTAACTCTAACCCTAAACCTAACCCTAAACATAACGCCATAAACCTAACCCTAACCCTAACTCTAACCCCTACCCCCTAAATCCTAACCCTAAACCTAACCCTAACACTAACCCTTAACCCCTAACCCTAACACTAACCCTAACCCTAACCCTAACCCTAACCCTAACCCTAACCCTAAACCTAAACCTAATCATAACCCTAACCTAACACTAACCCTAACCCTAAACCTAAACCTAACCTAACCCTAACCCTAACCCTAACCCTAAACCTAACCCTAACCCTAACCCCTAACACATAACCCTAACCCTAATCCTAACTCTAACCCTAAACCTAACCGTAACCATAACGCCATAATGGTAACCCAAAACCTAAGCTTTAACCCCTAACCCCTAACCCTAACCCTAACCCTAACCCTAACCCTAACCCTAACCTTAACCGTAACCGTAACCCTAACCCTAAACCCTAACAATAAACCCTAACCCTAACCCTAACCCTAACCCTAACCCCTAACCCCTAAACCAACCCTTACCGCTAACCCTAATCCTGAACCTAAACCTAACCCTAACCCTAACCCTAATCATAACCCTAACCCAAACCCTAACACTAACCCTAACCCCTTACCATAACCCTAACCCTAACTATAACCCTAACACTAACCCCTAACCCGTAACCCTAACCCTAAACCTAACCCTAAACCTAACCCTAACCCCTAACCCCTAACCCAACCCTTACCCCTAACCCTAATCCTAACCCTAACCTAACCCTAGCCCTAACCCTAACCCTAACCCTAACCCTAATAGTAACCCTAACCTAAACCTAACCCTAACCCAAACCCTAAACTTAACCTAACCCTAACCCTTACCCTAACCCTAACACTAACACTAACCCTAACCCTAACCCCTAACCCTAAGCCTAACCCTAACCCTACCCCAAACACCTAACCCCTAAACCTAACCCTAACCCTAACTCTAACCCTAAACCTAACCGTAACCATAACGCCATAATGGTAACCCAAAACCTAACCTTTAATCCCTAACCCCTAACCCTAACCCTAACCCTAACCCTAACCCTAACCCTAACCCTAACCTTAACCGTAACCGTAACCCTAACACTAAACCCTAACAATAAAACCTAACCCTAACCCTAACCCTAACCCTAACCCCTAACCCCTAAACCAACCCTTACCGCTAACCCTAATCCTGATCCCTAACCTAACCCTAACCCTAACCCTAATCATAACCCTAACCCTAACGCTAACACTAACCCTAACACCTAACCCTAACCCTTACCCTAAATATAACCCTAACACTAACCCCTAACCCGTAACCCTAACGCTAAACCTAACCCTAACCCTAACCCTAACCCTAACCCTAACCCAACCCTTACCCCTAACCCTAATCCTAACCCTAACCTAACCCTAACCCTAACCCTAACCCTAACCCTAACCCTAACCCTAACCCTAACCCTAATAGTAACCCTAACCTAAACCTAACCCTAACCCAAACCCTAAACTTAACCTAGCCCTAACCCTTACCCTAACCCTAACCCTAACCCTAACCCTGACCCTAACCCCTAACCCTAACCTAACCCTAACCCTACCCCAAACCCCTAACCCCTAAACCTAATCCTAACCCTAACTCTAACCCTAAACCTAACCCTAAACATAACGCCATAAACCTAACCCTAACCCTAACTCTAACCCCTACCCCCTAAACCCTAACCCTAAACCTAACCCTAACACTAACCCTTAACCCCTAACCCTAACACTAACCCTAACCCTAACCCTAACCCTAACCCTAACCCTAACCCTAAACCTAAACCTAATCATAACCCTAACCTAACACTAACCCTAACCCTAAACCTAAACCTAACCTAACCCTAACCCTAACCCTAACCCTAAACCTAACCCTAACCCTAACCCCTAACACATAACCCTAACCCTAATCCTAACTCTAACCCTAAACCTAACCGTAACCATAACGCCATAATGGTAACCCAAAACCTAAGCTTTAACCCCTAACCCCTAACCCTAACCCTAACCCTAAACCTAACCCTAACCCTAACCTTAACCGTAACCGTAACCCTAACTTTAAACCCTAACAATAAACCCTAACCCTAACCCTAACCCTAACCCTAACCCCTAACCCCTAAACCAACCCTTACCGCTAACCCTAATCCTGAACCTAAACCTAACCCTAACCCTAACCCTAATCATAACCCTAACCCTAACCCTAACACTAACCCTAACCCCTAACCCTAACCCTAACCCTAACTATAACCCTAACACTAACCCCTAACCCGTAACCCTAACCCTAAACCTAACCCTAAACCTAACCCTAACCCCTAACCCCTAACCCAACCCTTACCCCTAACCCTAATCCTAACCCTAACCTAACCCTAACCCTAACCCTAACCCTAACCCTAACCCTAATAGTAACCCTAACCTAAACCTAACCCTAACCCAAACCCTAAACTTAACCTAACCCTAACCCTTACCCTAACCCTAACCCTAACCCTAACCCTGACCCTAACCCCTAACCCTAACCTAACCCTAACCCTACCCCAAACCCCTAACCCCTAAACCTAATCCTAACCCTAACTCTAACCCTAAACCTAACCCTAACCATAACGCCATAAACCTAACCCTAACCCTAACTCTAACCCCTACCCCCTAAACCCTAACCCTAAACCTAACCCTAACACTAACCCTTAACCCCTAACCCTAACCCTAACACTAACCCTAACCCTAACCCTAACCCCTAAGCCTAACCCTAACCCTAACCCTAACCCTAACCCCTAACCCTAACCCTAACCCTAACCCTAATCCTAACCCTAACCTAACCCTAGCCCTAACCCTAACCCTAACCCTAACCCTAATAGTAACCCTAACCTAAACCTAACCCTAACCCAAACCCTAAACTTAACCTAACCCTAACCCTTACCCTAACCCTAACCCTAACCCTAACCCTAACCCTAATCCCTAACCCTAAGCCTAACCCTAACCCTACCCCAAACCCCTAACCCGTAAACCTAATCCTAACCCTAACTCTAACCATAAACCTAACCCTAACCCTAACTCTAACCCCTACCCCCTAAACCCTAACCCTAAACCTAACGCTAACACTAACCCTTAACCCCTAACCCTAACCCTAACACTAACCCTAACCCTAACCCTAACCCCTAACCCTAACCCTAACCCTAACCCTAACCCCTAACCCTAACCCTAACCCTAAACCTAATCATAACCCTAACCTAACCCTAACCCTAATCCTAAACCTAAACCTAACCTAACCCTAACCCTAACTCTAACCCTAAACCTAACCCTAACCCTAACCCCTAACACATAACCCTAACCCAAACCCTAAATCTAACCCTAAACCTAACCGTAACCATAACGCCATAATGGTAACCCAAAACCTAACCTTTAACCCCTAACCCCTAACCCTAACCCTAACCCTAACCCTAACCCTAACCCTAACCCTAACCTTAACCGTAACCGTAACCCTAACACTAAACCCTAACAATAAACCCTAACCCTAACCCTAACCCTAACCCTAACCCCTAACCCCTAAACCAACGTTTACCGCTAACCCTAATCCTGAACCTAAACCTAACCCTAACCCTAACAATAATCATAACCCTAACCCAAACCCTAACACTAACCCTAACCCCTAACCATAACCCTAACCCTAACTATAACCCTAACACTAACCCCTAACCCGTAACCCTAACCCTAAACCTAACCCTAAACCTAACCCTAACCCCTAACCCCTAACCCAACCCTTACCCCTAACCCTAATCCTAACCCTAACCTAACCCTAGCCCTAACCCTAACCCTAACCCTAACCCTAACCCTAATAGTAACCCTAACCTAAACCTAACCCTAACCCAAACCCTAAACTTAACCTAACCCTAACCCTTACCCTAACCCTAACCCTAACCCTAACCCTAACCCTAACCCCTAACCCTAAGCCTAACCCTAACCCTACCCCAAACCCCTAACCCCTAAACCTAATCCTAACCCTAACTCTAACCCTAAACCTAACCCTAACCCTAACTCTAACCCCTACCCCCTAAACCCTAAC
>JASWHU010000003.1:114855287-114857787 GCA_030819815.1 Strix occidentalis
ACCCCTAACCCATAACCCTAAGACTAAACCTAACCCTAAACCTAACCCTAACCCCTAACCCCTAACCCAACCCTTACCCCTAACCCTAATCCTAACCCTAACCTAACCCTAACCCTAACCCTAACCCTAACCCTAACCCTAGTAGTAACCCTAACCTAAACCTAACCCTAATCCAAACCCTAAACTTAACCTAACCCTAACCCTTACCCTAACCCTAACCCTAACCCTAACCCTAACCCTAACCCTAACCCTAACCCTAACCCCTAACCCTAAGCCTAACCCTAATCCTACCCCAAACCCCTAACCCCTAAACCTAATCCTAACCCTAACTCTAACCCTAAACATAACCCTAACCATAACGCCATAAACCTAACCCTAACCCTAACTCTAACCCCTACCCCCTAAACCCTAACCCTAAACCTAACCCTAACACTAACCCTTAACCCCTAACCCTAACCCTAACACTAACCCTAACCCTAACCCTAACCCCTAACCCTAACCCTAACCCTAACCCTATACCCTAACCCCTAACCCTAACCCTAAACCTAAACCTAATCATAACCCTAAACTAACCCTAACCCTAACCCTAAACCTAAACCTAACCTAACCCTAACCCTAACCCTAACCCTAAACCTAACCCTAACCCTAACCCCTAACACATAACCCTAACCCTAACCCTAACTCTAACCCTAAACCTAACCGTAACCATAACGCCATAATGGTAACCCAAAACCTAACATTTAACCCCTAACCCCTAACCCTAACCCTAACCCTAACCCTAACCCTAACCCTAACCTTAACCGTAACCGTAACCCTAACCCTAAACCCTAACAATAAAACCTAACCCTAACCCTAACCCTAACCCTAACCCCTAACCCCTAAACCAACCCTTACCGCTAACCCTAATCCTGAACCTACACCTAACCCTAACCCTAACCCTAATCATAACACTAACCCTAACCCTATCACTAACCCTAACCCCTAACCCTAACCCTAACCCTAACTATAACCCTAACACTAACCCCTAGCCCGTAACCCTAACCCTAAACCTAACCCTAAACCTAACCCTAACCCCTAACCCCTAACCCAACCCTTACCCCTAACCCTAATCCTAACCCTAACCTAACCCTAACCCTAACCCTAACCCCTAACCCTAACCCTAACCCTAACCCTAACCCTAACCCTAACCCCTAACCCTAAGCCTAACCCTAACCCTACCCCAAACCCCTAACCCCTAAACCTAATCCTAACCCTAACCCTAACCCTAAACCTAACCCTAACCGCCCTAACCCTAACCCTAACCCTAACCATAACCCTAACCCTAACCCTAACACTAACCCTAAACCTAACCCCTAACACTAACCCTAACCCTAACCCTAACCCTAACCCTAACCGCCCTAACCCTAACCCTAACCCTAACCATAAACCTAACCATAAACCCTAACACTAAACCCTAACCCTAAATCTAACCCTAACCCCTAAACCTAACCCTAACCATAACCCTAACCCCCTAACCCTAACCCTAAGAGTAAACCTAAATACCTAACCCTAACCCTAACCCTAACCCCTAAACCCTAACCCTAACCCTAACCCTTAACCCTAACCCGAACCCCTAACACTAACCCTAAACCTAACCCTAACCCTAACCCTAACCACCCTAACCCTAACCCTAACCATAACCATAAACCTAAGCCTAAACCCTAACACTAAACCCTAACCCTAACCCTAACCCCTAACCCTAACACTAACCCTAACTATAACCCTAACCCTAACCCTAACCCTAACCCTAATCGCCCTAAACCTAACCCTAACCGTAACCTTAACCCTAAATCCTAACACTAAACCCTAACCCTAACCCTAACCCAACCCTAACCCGAACCCTAGTAGTAACCCTAACCTAAACCTAACCCTAATCCAAACCCTAAACTTAACCTAACCCTAACCCTTACCCTAACCCTAACCCTAACCCTAACCCTAACCCTAACCCTAACCCTAACCCTAACCCCTAACCCTAAGCCTAACCCTAATCCTACCCCAAACCCCTAACCCCTAAACCTAATCCTAACCCTAACTCTAACCCTAAACATAACCCTAACCATAACGCCATAAACCTAACCCTAACCCTAACTCTAAGCCCTACCCCCTAAACCCTAACCCTAAACCTAACCCTAACACTAACCCTTAACCCCTAACCCTAACCCTAACACTAACCCTAACCCTAACCCTAACCCCTAACCCTAACCCTAACCCTAACCCTATACCCTAACCCCTAACCCTAACCCTAAACCTAAACCTAATCATAACCCTAAACTAACCCTAACCCTAACCCTAAACCTAAACCTAACCTAACCCTAACCCTAACCCTAACCCTAAACCTAACCCTAACCCTAACCCCTAACACATAACCCTAACCCTAACCCTAACTCTAACCCTAAACCTAACCGTAACCATAACGCCATAATGGTAACCCAAAACCTAACCATTAACCCCTAAACCCTAA
>JASWHU010000003.1:114907787-114910287 GCA_030819815.1 Strix occidentalis
ACCCTAACCCTAACCCTAAGCCTAAACCTAAAGACCTAACACTAACCCTATCCCTAACCCTAACCCCTAACCCCTAACTCTAACACTAACCATAAAACTAACCCTAACCCGAACCGACCTAACCCTAACCCTAACCCTAACCCTAACCCTAACCCTAACTATAACACTAACCCTAACCCCTAACCCGTAACCCTAACCCTAACCCTAACCCTAAACCTAACCCTAACCCTAACCCCTAACCCCTAACCCAACCCTTACCCCTAACCCTAATCCTAACCCTAACCCTAACCCTAACCCTAACCCTAACCCTAACCCTAACGCTAACCCTAACCTAAACCTAACCCTAACCCTAACTCTAAACTTAACCTTACCCTAACCCTAACCCTAACCTCTAACCCTAACCCTAACCCTAACCCCAATCCTAACCATAACCCTAACCCCTAAACCTAACCCTAACCCTAACTCTAACCCTAAAGCTAACCCTAACCATAACGCCATACCTAACCCTAACCCTAACTCTAACCCCTGCCCCCTAAACCCTAACCCTAACCCTAACCCTAACACTAACCCTTAACCCCTAACCCTAACCCTAACACTAACCATAACACTATCCCTAACCACTAAACCTAACCCTAACCTTAACCCTAACCCCTAACCCTAACCCTAACCCTATCTATAACCCAAACCCAACCCTTACCCCTAACCCTAACCCTAAACCTAACCCCAATCCTAACCATAACCCTAACCCTAAACCTAACCTAAGCCTAATCCTAACCCTAAACCTAACCCTAACCCTAATCCTAACTCTTAAACCTAACCATAACCCTAACCCTAAACCCTAACACCTAACCCTAACCCTAACCCTAACTCTAACCCTATACCTAACCCTAACCATAACGCCATAAAGCTAACACAAACCCTAACCTTTAACCCCTAACCCCTAACCCCTAACCCCTAACCCTAACCCTAACCCTAACCCTAACCCTAACCCTAACCCTAACCCCTAACCCCTAACCCCTAACCCTAATCGTAACCCTAACCCTAACCCTAACCCTAAACATAACACTAACCGTAACCCTAACCCTAAACGCTAATACTAAACACTAACCCTAACCCTAAAACCTAACCCTAACCGTGACCCTAACTATAACCTTAACCCTAACCCCTAACCCGTAACCCTAACCCTAACCCTAACCCTAACCCTAACCATAACTATAACCCTAACCCTAACCCCGAACCCGTAACCCTAACCCTAACCCTAACCCTAACCCCTACCCCTAACCCCTAACCCAACCCTTACCCCTAACCCTAATCCTAACCCTAACACTAACCCTAAACCTAACCCTAACCCTAACCCTAACAGTAACCCAAAACCCCTAACCCAAACCTTACCCCTAACGCTAACCCTAACCCAACCCTAACCCTAATCCTAAACCTAACCCTAACCCTAACCCTAACCCTAACACCTAACCCCTAACCCTAACCCTAACCCTAACACTAACCCTAACCCTAACCCCTAACCCGAACCCTAACCCTAACCCTAACCCTAACACCCTAACCCTAACCCTAAACCTAACCCTAACCCTAACCCTAACGCTAACCCTAATCCTAACCCTAACTCTAAACCCTAACACTAACCCTAACCCTAACCCGAACCCTAACCCTAACCGCCCTAACCCTAACCCTAACCCTAACCCGTAACACTATCCCTAATCCTAACCCCTAACCCCTAACCCAACCCTTACCCCTAAACCTAATCCTAACCCTAACCCTAACCCTAAACCTAAACCTAACCCTAACCCTAACCTAACCATAACCCTAACCCTAACTCTAACCCTAACCGCTAACCCTAACCCTAACCCTAACTATAACACTAACCCTAACACCTAATCTGTAACCCTAACCCTAAACCTAACCCTAACCCTAACCCTAACCCCTAACCCCTAAGCCAACCCTAACCCCTAACCCTAATCCTAACCCTAAACCTAACCATAACCCTAACCCTAATCCTATCCCTAATCTAACCCTAACCCTAACCCTAACCCTAAACCTAACCTAACCCTAACCCTAACCCCAACCCTAACCCTAATCCTAACCCCTAAGACCTAACGCTAACCCTAACCCTAACCGCCCTAACCCTAACCCTAACCCTAACCGTAACCCTAACGCTAAACCCTAACACTAAACCCTAACCCTAACCCTAACCCTAAACCCTAACCCTAACCCTGACCGTAACTATAACCCTAACCCTAACCCCTAACTCATTACCCTAACACTAACCCTAACCCTAACCCTAACCCCTAACCCCTAAACCAACCCTTACCCCTAACCCTAATCCTAACCCTATCCCTAACACTAACCATAACCGCCCTAACCCTAACCCTAACCCTAACCCTAAAAGCCCTAACCCTAACCCTAACCCTAACGCTAAACCCTAACAGTAAACCCTAACCCTAACCCTAACCCTAAACCCTAACCCTAACCCTGACCCTAACTATAA
>JASWHU010000003.1:114915287-114917787 GCA_030819815.1 Strix occidentalis
CCCCTAACCCTAACCCTAACCCTAACCCTAACCCTAACCCTAACCCCTAACCCTAAGCCTAACCCTAACACTACCCCAAACCCCTAACCCCTAAACCTAATCCTAACCCTAACTCTAACCCTAAACCTAACCCTAACCATAACGCCATAAACCTAACCCTAACCCTAACTCTAAGCCCTACCCCCTAAACCCTAACCCTAAACCTAACCCTAACACTAACCCTTAACCCCTAACCCTAACCCTAACACTAACCCTAACCCTAACCCTAACCCTAACCCCTAACCGTAACCCTAACCCTAACCCCCTAACCCTAACCCTAAGAGTAAACCTAAATACCTAACCCTAACCCTAACCCTAACCCCTAACCCCTAACCCTAACCCTAACACTAACCCTAACCCTAACCCATAACACTAACCCTAACCCTAACCCTAACCCTAACCCTAACCCTAACCGCCCTAACCCTAACCCTAAACCTAACCATAACCCTAACCCTAAATCCTAACACTAAACCCTAACCCTAACTCTAACCCTAACACCTAACCCTAACCCTAACCATAACCCTAACCCCCTAACCCTAACCCTAAGAGTAAACCTAAATACCTAACCCTAACCCTAACCCTAACCCCTAACCCCTAACACTAACCCTAACCCTAACCCTAACCCTAACCCTAACCGCCCTAACCCTAACCCTAACCATAACCATAACCCTAACCCTAAACCCTAACACTAAACCCTAACCCTAACCCTAACCGTAACCTTAACCCTAAACCCTAACACTAAACCCTAACCCTAACCCTAACCCAACCCTAACCCGAACCCTAACCCTAACCCTAACCCTAACCCTAACCCTAACCCCTAACCCTAACCCTTACCCTAACCCTAACCCTAACCCTAACCCGTAACCCTAAGCCTAACCCTAACCCTACCCAAAACCCCTAACCCCTAAACCTAATCCTAACCCTAACTCTAACCCTAAATCTAACCCTAACCATAACGCCATAAACCTAACCCTAACCCTAACTCTAACCCCTACCCCCTAAACCCTAACCCTAAACCTAACCCTAACACTAACTCTTAACCCCTAACCCTAACCCTAACAGTAACCCTAACCCTAACCCTAACCCCTAACCCTAACCCTAACACTAACCCTAACCCCCTAACCCTAACCCTAAGAGTAAACCTAAATACCTAACCCTAACCCTAACACTAACCCCTAACCCCTAAACCCTAACCCTAACACTAAACCTAACCCTAACCCATAACACTAACCCTAACCCTAACCCTAACCCTAACCCTAACCCTAACACTAAGAGTAAACCTAAATACCTAACCCTAAACCTAACCCTAACCCATAACAGTAACCCTAACCCTAACCCTAACCCTAACCCTAACCGCCCTAACCCTAACCCTAACCCTAACCATAACCCTAACCCTAAATCATAACACTAAACCCTAACCCTAACTCTAACCCTAACACCTAACCCTAACCCTAACGATAACCCTAACCCCCTAACCCTAACCCTAAGAGTAAACCTAAATACCTAACGCTAACCCTAACCCTAACCCCTAAACCCTAACCCTAACCCTAAACCTAACCCTAACCCGAACCCCTAACACTAACCCTAACCCTAACCCTAACCCTAACCCTAACCGCTCTAACCCTAACCCTAACCCTAACCCTAACCCTAACCCTAACCCATAACCCCTAAACCTAACCCTAACCCTAACTCTAACCCTAAACCTAACCCTAACCATAACGCCATACCTAACCCTAACCCTAACTCTAACCCCTACCCCCTAAACCCTAACCCTAACCCTAACTCTAACACTAACCCTTAACCCCTAACCCTAACCCTAACACTAACCATAACACTAACCCTAACCCCTAAACCTAACCCTAACCCTAACACTAACCTAAGCCTAACACTAACCCTAAACCTAACCCTAACCCTAATCGTAACCCTTAACCCTAACCCTAACCCTAACCCTAACCCCTAACACCTATCCCTAACCCTAACCCTAACTCTAACCCTATACCTAACCCTAACCATAACCAGATAAAGCTAACCCAAACCCTAACCTTTAACCCCTAACCCCTAACCCCTAACCCCTAACCCTAACCCTAACCCTAACCCTAACCCCTAACCCCTAACCCCTAACCCTAATCGTAACCCTAACCCTAACCCTAACCCTAAACCTAACCCTAACCGTAACCCTAACCCTAAACGCTAACACTAAACCCTAACCCTAACACTAAACCCTAACCCTAACCGTGACCCTAACTATAACCTTAGCCCTAACCCCTAACCCGTAACCCTAACCCTAACCCTAACCCTAACCCTAATCATAACCCTAACCTAACCCTAACCGTAACCCTAACCCTAACCCTACCCCTAACCCCTAACCCAACCCTTACCCCTAACCCTAATCCTAACCTTAACACTAACCCTAAACCTAACCCTAACCCTAACCCTAACAATAATCCCTAACCCCTAACCC
>JASWHU010000003.1:114940287-114950287 GCA_030819815.1 Strix occidentalis
AACCCTAACCCTAACCCTAACCATAACCCTAACCCTAACCCTAACCCTAACGCCCTAACGCTAACTCTAACCCTAACCCTAACGCCCTAAACTAACCCTAACCCTAACCCTAACCCTAAACCCTAACCCTAAACCCTAATCCTAACCCTAACCCTAACCCTAAACCTAACCCTATCTCCAACCCTAACCCTACCCCTAACCCTAACCCTAACCCTAACCCCTAACCCTAACACTAACAGTAACACTAACCCTAACCCTAACCCTTAACCCTAACCATAACTCTAACCCTAACATTAACACTAACCCTAACCCCTAAACCTAACCCTAACCCTACCACTAACCCTAACCCTAAACCTAAACCTAACCCTAACACTAACGCCCTAAACCTAACGCTAACCCTAACCCTAACCCTAACCCTAACCATAACCCTAATGCCCTAATCCTAAACCTAACCCTAACCCTAACCCTTAACCCTATCGCTAACACTAACCCTAACCCTAAAGACCTAACCCTAACACTAAACCTAACCTTAATGCCCTAACCCTAACCCTAAGGCCCCAAAACTAAACCTAACCCTATCTATAACCCTAACCCTAACGCTAACACTAACCCTAAACTTAACCCTAAACCTAAGGCCCTAACCATAATCATAAACCTAACCATAACCCTAACGCCCTAAACCTAACCCTAACACTAACAGTGACACTAACCCTAACCCTAACCCTAAAGCTAACCCTAACCCTAACACTAACCCTAACCCTAACGACCTAAGCCTATCCCTAACCCTAACCCTAACCCTAACCCTAACGCCCTAAACCTAACGCTAACCCTAACCCTAACCCTAACCCTAACCATAACCCTAATGCCCTAACCCTAAAACTAACCCTAACCATAACCCTAACCCTAACTCTAACCCTAACACTAACCCTAACCCTAAAGACTTAACCCTAAACCTAAACCTAACCTTAATGCCCTAACCCTAACCCTAAGGGCCCAAAACTAAACCTAACCCTATCTCTCACCCTAAACCTAACGCTAACCCTAAACCTAACCCTAACGCCCTAAACCTAAGCCTAACCCTAACCCTAACCCTAAACCTAACGCCCTAACCCTAACCCTAAACCTAACCATAACCCTAACGAACAAAAACTAACCCTAACCCTAACCCTAACCCTAACCCTAACCCTAACGCCCTAACCCTAACTCTAACCCTAACAATAACCCCTAAAACATAACCCTAACCCTAAACCTAACCCTAACCCTAACCCTAACCCCTAACCCCTAACCCCAACCTTTACCCCTAAACCTAATCCTAACCCTAAACCTAACGCTAACCCTAACTCTAACCGTAACCCTAATCCAAACCCTATCCTTTAACCCCTAACCCCTAACCCTAACCATAACCCTAACCCTAACACTAACCATAAACCTAACCCTAAACCCCTAACGCCCTAACCCCCTAAACCTAACCCCCTGCCCCATAACCCCCTAGCCCCCTAACCCTAACCCTAACCCTAACCCTAACCCTAAACATAACCCTAACACCTAATCCCTAACACTAACCCTAACCCTAACCCTAACCCTAACCCCTAACTTCTAACCCCTAACCGGTAACCCCAACCCTAAACCTCTCCCTAACCCTAACCCTAACCCTAACCCTAAACCTAACCTTAATGCCCTAACCTTAACCCTAAGGCCCCAAAACTAAACCTAATCCTATCTCTAACCCTAACCCTAACGCTAACACTAACACTAACCCTAACCCTAAAACTAAGGCCCTAACAATATCCCTAAACCTAACCATAACCCTAACGCCCTAACCCTAACCCTAACCCTAACCCTAACCCTAACCCTAACCCTAACCCTAACGCCCTAATCCTAACACTAACCCTAAACATAACCCTAACCCTAACATTAACAGTGACACTAACCCTAACAATAACCCTAACCCTAACCCTAAACCCAACCCAAACCCTAAACCTGAACCTAACCCTAACCCTAACGCCCTAAGCCTAACCCTAACCCTAAGCCTAACCCTAATTCTAACCCTAACCCTAACCCTAACTCTAAGCCTAACCCTTAACCTACCCTAACCCTAACCCTAACCCTAACCCTAACCCTAACCCTAACACTAACCCTAACCCTAAACCTAACCCGTAACCCTAACAATAATGCCCTAAACCTAACGCTAACCCTAACCCTAACCCTAACCCCAACCATAACCCTAATGCCCTAATCCTAAACCTAACCCTAACCCTAACCCTTAACACTATCCCTAACACTAACCCTAACGCTAACCCTCACACTAACACTAACACCAACCCTAACCCTAACCCCTAACACTAACCCTAACCCTAACCCTAACCCTAACACTTAACCCTAACCATAACCCTAACCCTAACACTAACCCTAACCCTAACCCTAACACTAAGCCTAACCCTAACCCTAACCCTATTTCTAACCCTAACCCTAACCCTAACACTAACCCTAACCCTAACCTTAACCCTAACCCGAAACCAAACCCTAACACTAACCCTAACGCCCTAAACCTAACCCTAACCCTAACCCTAACCCTAACCCTAACCCTAACGCCCTAACCCTAACTCTAACCCTAACCCTAACGCCCTAACCTAAACCTAAACCTAACCCTAAACCTAGCCCTAAACCTAACCCTAACCCTTACACTAACCCTAACGCTAAAGACCTAACCCTAACCCTAAACCCTAACCCTAAACCCTAAGCCTAACCATAACCCTAACCCTAAACCTAACCCTATCTCTAACCCAAACCCTACCCCTAACACTAAACGTAACCCTAACCCTAACCCTAACCCTAACCCCTAACCCTAAACCTAACCCTAACACTAACCCTAACCCTAAACCCTAACCCTAAACATAACCGTAACCCTAACATTAACCCTAACCCTAACCCCTAACCCTAACCCTAACCCTATCCCTAACCCTAAACCTAACGCTAACGCTACCACTAACGCCCCAAACCTAACGCTAAACCTAACCCTAACCCTAACCCTAACCCTAACCCTAACCCTAACCCTAACCCTAACCCTAACCCTAACCCTAAGCCTAACCCTTAACCTACCCTAACCCTAACCCTAACCCTAACCATAAACCTAACCCTAACCCTAAACCTAACCCTAACCCTAACCCTAACCCTAACCCTAACCCCTAACCCTAACCATAACACTAACCCTAACCCTAACCCTAACCCTAACACTAATCCTAACCCTAATTCTAACCCTAACCCTAAACGTAACCCTAACCCAAACCCTAACCCTAAACCTAACCCTAACACTAACACTAAAGCCATAAACCTAACCCTAACCCTAACCCTAACCCTAACCATAACCCTAATGCCCTAACCCTAACCCTAACCCTAACCCTAACCCTAACCCTAACCCTAACCCTAACCCTAAAGACCTAACCCTAACCCTAAACCTAACATTAATGCCCTAACCCTAACTGTAACGCCCCAATACTAAACCTAACCCTATCTCTAACCCTAACCCTAACCGTAACCCTAACCCCTAACACCTAACCCCAACACTTACCCCTAATCCTAACCCTAACCCTAACCCTAACCCCAACCCTAACCCCTAACCCTAACCCTAACCCTAACACTAACCCTAACACTAACCCCTAACCCTAAACATAAACGTAACGCTAACATTAACCCTAACCCTAACCCTAAACCTAACGCTAACCCTAACACTAACCCTAACCCTAACCAAAACCCTAATGCCCTAATCCTAAACCTAACACTAACCCTAACCCTAAAGACCTAACCCTAACACTAAACCTAACCTTAATGCCCTAACCCTAACCCTAAGGTCCCAAAACTAAACCTAACCCAAACCCTAACCCTAACCCTAACCATAACGCTAACACTAACCCTAAGCCTAACCCTAAACCTAAGGCCCTAACCGTAACCCTAAACCTAACCATAACCCTAACACTAACCCTAACCCTAACCCTAACCCTAACCCTAACGCCCTAATCCTAACACTAACCCTAAACATAACCCTAACCCTAACACTAACAGTGACACTAACCCTAACCCTAACCCTAACCCTAACCCTAACCCTAACCCTAACCCTAAACCTAACCCTAACTGCGCTAACCCTAACCCTAACCCTAACCCTAACGCCCTAAACCTATCCCTAACCCTAACCCTAACCCTAACCCTAATGCCCTAAACCTAACCTTAACCCTCACCCTAACCCTAAACCTAACCCTAACCCCTAACCCCTAACACCAACCCTAACCCCAACCCTAACCCTAACACTAACCCCAACCCTAACCCTAACCCCTAACACTAACCGTAACCCTAACCCTAACCCTAACACCTAACCCTAACCATAAACCTAACCCTAACACTAACCCTAACCCTAACCCTAACTCTAACCCTAACCCTAACCCTATTTCTAACCCTAACCCTAAACCTAACCCTAACCCTAACCCTAAACATAACCCTAACCCTAACC
Organism: Strix occidentalis; assembly: GCA_030819815.1. Taxonomy (NCBI): domain Eukaryota; kingdom Metazoa; phylum Chordata; class Aves; order Strigiformes; family Strigidae; genus Strix; species Strix occidentalis. The sequence goes on from JASWHU010000003.1 coordinate 114,944,789, forward strand.
TTAACCCTAACCCAAAAACCTAACCCTAACAGTAACACTAACGCCCTAAACCTAACCCTAACCCTAACCCTAAGCCTAACCATAACACTAATGCCCTAATCCTAAAACTAACCCTAACGCTAACCCTAAAACTAAGGCCCTAACCCTAACCCTAAACCTAACCATAAACCTAACGCCCTAAACCTAACCCTAACCCTATACTTAAACCTAACCCTAACCCTAACCCTAACCCCTAACCCTAACCCTAACCCTAACACTAACCCTATCCCTAACCCCTAACCCTAACCATAACCGTAACCCTAACATTAACGCTAACACTAACGCCCTAAACCTAACCCTAACCCTAACCCTAACCCTAACCATAACATTAATGCCCTAATCCTAAACCTAACCCTAACCCTAACCCTAAACCTAAGGCCCTAACCCTAACCCTAACCCTAAACCTAACCCTAACACTAACACTAAAGCCATAAACCTAACCCTAACCCTAACCCTAACCCTAACTCTAACCATAACCCTAATGCCCTAACCCTAACCCTAACCCTAACCCTAACCCTAACCCTAACCCTAAAGACCTAACCCTAACCCTAAACCTAACATTAATGCCCTAACCCTAACTCTAACGCCCCAAAACTAAACCTAAACCTATCTCTAACCCTAACCCTAACCCTAAACCCTAACACCTAACCCCAACACTTACCCCTAACCCTAACCCTAACCCTAACCCCAACCCTAACCCTTAACCCTAACCCTAAGCTTAACACTAACCCTGACACTAACCCCTAACCCTAACCATAAACGTAACGCTAACATTAACCCTAACCCTAACCCTAAACCTAACCATAACCCTAACACTAACGCCCTAAACCTAACGCTAACCCTAACACTAACCCTAACCCTAACCATAACCCTAATGCCCTAATCCTAAACCTAACACTAACCCTAACCCTAAAGACCTAACCCTAACACTAAACCTAACCTTAATGCCCTAACCCTAACCCTAAGGTCCCAAAACTAAACCTAACCCTAACCCTAACCCTAACCCTAACCATAACGCTAACACTAACCCTAAGCCTAACCCTAAACCTAAGGCCCTAACCGTAACTCTAAACCTAACCATAACCCTAACGCCTTAACACTAACGCTAACCCTAACCCTAACCCTAACGCCCTAATCCTAACACTAACCCTAAACATAACCCTAACCCTAACACTAACAGTGACACTAACCCTAACCCTAACCCTAACCCTAACCCTAACCATAAACCTAACCCTAACCCTAACCCTAACGCCCTAAGCCTATCCCTAACCCTAACCCTAATGCCCTAAACCTAACCTTAACCCTCACCCTAACCCTAAACCTAACCCTAACCCCTAACCCCTAACAACAACCCTAACCCCAACCCTAACCCTAACACTAACCCCAACCCTAACCCTCACTCTAACGCTAACCCCAACCCTAACCCTAACCCCTAACACTAACCGTAACCCTAACCCTAACGCTAACACCTAACCCTAACCATAAACCTAACCCTAACACTAACCCTAACCCTAACCCTAACACTAACCCTAACCCTAACTCTAACCCTAACCCTAACCCTATTTCTAACCCTAACCCTAACCCTAACCCTAACCCTAACCCTTAACATAACCCTAACCCTAACCTTAACCCTAACCCTAAAACCTAACCCTAACAGTAACACTAACGCCCTAAACCTAACCCTAACATTAACCCTAAGCCTAACCATAACACTAATGCCCTAATCCTAAACCTAACCCTAACCCTAACCCTAAAACTAAGGCCCTAACCCTAACCCTAAACCTAACCATAACCCTAACGCCCTAAAGCTAACCCTAACCCTATACTTAAACCTAACCCTAACCCTAACCCTAACCCCTAACCCTAACCCTAACCCTAACACTAACCCTAACCCTAACCCCTAACCCTAACCATAACAGTAACCCTAACATTAACGCTAACATTAACGCCCTAAACCTAACCCTAACCCTAACCCTAACCCTAACCATAACATTAATGCCCTAATCCTAAACCTAACCCTAACCCTAACCCTAAACCTAAGGCCCTAACCCTAACCCTAAACCTAACCATAACCCTAACGCCCTAAACCTAACCCTAACCCTATCCTTAAACCTAACCCTAAACCTAACCCTAACCCCTAACCCTAACCGTAACCCTAACACTAACCCCAACCCCTAACCCTAACCATAACCGTAACCCTAACATTAACCCTAATCCTAACTCTAACCCTAACCCTAACCCTAACCCTAACCCTAACCCTAACCCTAACCCTAACCCTAACCCTAACCATAACCCTAAACCTAACCCTAACACCTAACCGTAACCGTAACCCTAACCCTAACCCTAACCCTAACCCTAACCCTATTTCTAACCCTAACCCTAAAACTAAACCTAACCCTAAACCTAACCCTAACCCTAATCCTAACCCTATCCCTAACCCTAACCCTAACCCCTAAACCTAACCCTAACCCTAACCCTAACCCTCACACTAACACTAACCCCAACCCTAACCCTAATCCCTAACACTAACCCTAACCCTAACCCTAACCCTATCCCTAAACCTAACCCTAACCCCTAAACCTAACCCTAACCCTAACACTAACCCTCACACTAACACTAACACCAATCCTAACCCTAATCCCTAACACTAACACTAACCCTAACCGTAACACTAACACGTAACCCTAACCATAACACTAACCCTAACCCTAACCCTAACCCTAACTCTAACCCTAACCCTAACCATAACCCTAATGCCCTAATCCTAACCCTAACCCTAACCCTAACCCTAACCCTAACCCTAACCCTAACACTAACCCTAACCTTAAAGACCTAACCCTAACCCTAACCCTAACCTTAATGCCCTAACCCTAACTCTAAGGCCCCAAAACTAAAGCTAACCCTATCTCTAACCCTAAACGTAACGCTAACCCTAACCCTAAACGTAACGCCTTTAAACCTACGCCTAACCCTACACCCTAACCCTAAACCTAACGCCCTAACCCTAACCCTAAACCTAACCATAACCCTAACGCCCTAAACCTAACCCTAACCCTAACACTAACCGTAACCCTAACGCCCTAACCCTAACTCTAACCCTAACCCTAACGCCCTAATCTAGCCCTAAGCCTAACCCTAACCCTAGCCCTAACCCTAACCCTAACCCTAACCCTTACACTAACCCTAAACCTAAAGACATAACCCTAACCCTAACCCTAACCCTAACCCTAAACCCTAACCCTAAACCCTAACCCTAACCCTAACCCTAACCCTAAACCTAACCCTATCTCTAACCCTAACCCTACCCCTAACCCCTAACCCTAACCATAAACGTAACGCTAACATTAACCCTAACCCTAACCCTAAACCTAACCCCAACCCTAACACTAACGCCCTAAACCTAACGCTAACCCTAACCCTAACCCTAACCCTAACCCTAACCATAACCCTAATGCCCTAATCCTAAACCTAACCCTTACCCTAACGCTTAAACCTATCCCTAACACTAATCCTAACCCTAAAGACCTAACCCTAACTCTAAACCTAACCTTAACGCGCCAACCCTAACCCTAACCCTAACCCTAACACTAACCCTAATGCTAACGCCCTAAACCTAAGCATAACCCTAACCCTAACCCTAACCCTAACGCCCTAACCCTAACTCTAACCCTAACCCTAACCCCTAACCCGTAACCCTAACCCTAACCCTAACCCTAACCCTACCCTAACTGTAACCCTAACCCTAACCCTAACGCCCTAAACCTAACTCTAACACTAACCCTAACCCCTAACCCGTAACACTAACCCTAACCCTAACCCTAACACTACCATAACACTAACCCTAAACCTAAACCTAAACCTAACCTTAAAAATAACCCTAACCCTAACACTAACCCTAACCCTAGCAGATCACCCTAACCCTAACCCTAACCCTAACCTTAACCCTATTTCTAACCCTAACCCTAACCCTAAACCTAACCCTAACCGTAACCCTAACCCTAACCCTAACACCTATCCCCTAATCCTAACCCTAACCCTAACCCTAACCCTAACCCCTCACTTCTAACCCCTAACTGGTAACCCCAACCCTAAACCCAACCCTAACCCTAACACTAATTCTAGCCCTAACCCTAACCCTAACCCTACACCTAACCTTAATGCCCTAACCCTAACCCTAAGGCTCCAAAACTAAACCAAACCCTATCTCTAACCCTAACCCTAACGCTAACCCTAACCCTAACTGTAACGCCCTAAAGCTAAGCCTAAACCTAACCCTAATGCCCTAACCCTAACCCTAAACCTAACCATAACTCTAACGCCCTAAACCTAACCCTAACCCTAACCCTAACCCTAACCCTAACCCTAACCCTAACCCTAACCCCTAACCCCTAACCCCAACACTTTCCCCTAAACCTAATCCTAACCCTAACCCTAACCCTAACCCTAACCAAAACCCTAACCTTTAACCCCTAACCCCTAACCATAACCCTAACCCTAACCCTAAACCTAACCCTAAACCCCTAACCCCCTAACCCCCTAACCCTAACACCCTGCCCCATAACCCCCTAACCCCCTAACCCTAACCCTAACCCTAACCATAACCCTAAACCTAACCCTAACACCTAAACCCTAATCCTAAACCTACCCTAACCCTAACCCTAATCCTAACCTTAAACCTAACCCTAACCCTAAACCTAACCCTAAGCCTAACCCTAACCCTAACCCTAACCCTAACCCGTAACCCTAATCATAACCCTTACCCTAACACTAACCCTAAACCTAACCCCTAATCCTAACCCTAACCCTAACCCTAACACTAATTCTAACCCTAACTCTAAACGTAACCCTAACCCTAACCCTAAGCGTAACCCTAACCATAACCCTAACGCACTAAACCTAACCCTAACCCTAACCCTAACCCTAACCCTAACCCTAACCCTAACACTAACCCCTAACCCCTAACCCAAACCCTTACCCCTAACCCTAATCCTAACCCTAACCCTAACACTAACCCTAAACCTAACCCTAAACCCCTAAACCCCTAACCCCCTAACCCTAACCCCCTACACCATAACCCCCTAACCCCCTAACCCTAACCCTAACCATAACCATAACCCTAATGCCCTAACCCTAAACCTAACCCTAACCCTAACCCTAAAACTTACCCCTAACCCTAATCCTAACCCTAACCCTAAGCCTAACCCTAACCCTAAACCTAACCGTAAACCCCTAAACCCCTAACCCCCTAACCCTAACACCCTGCCCCATAACCCCCTATTCCCCTAACCCTAACCCTAACCCTAACCCTAACCCTAACCCTAACCCTAGCAGTTCACCCTAACCCTAACCCTAACCCTAACACTAACCCTAACCCTAACCCTAACCCTAATTCTAACCCTAACCCTAAACGTAACCCTAACCCTAACCCTAACCCTAACCCTAAACCTAACCCGAACACGA
>JASWHU010000003.1:114952787-114955287 GCA_030819815.1 Strix occidentalis
CCCTCACTTCTAACCCCTAACCGGTAACCCAAACCCTAACCCCAACCCTAACCCTAAACCTAACTCTAGCCCTAACCCTAACCCTAACCCTACACCTAACCTTAATGCCCTAACCCTAAACCTAAGGCTCCAAAACTAAACCTAACCCTATCTCTAAACCTAACCCTAACGCTAACCCTAACCCTAACGCCCTAACCCTAACCCTAAACCTAACCATAACTCTAACGCCCTAAACCTAACCCTAACCCTAACCCTAAACCTAACCCTATACCCCTAACCCCCTAACCCCCTAACCCTCACACCCTGCCCCATAACCCCGTAACCCCCTAACCCTAAACCTAACCCTAATCATAACCCTAAACCTAACCCTAACACCTAACCCCTAACCCTAAACCTACCCTAACCCTAACCCTAACCCTAATCCTAACCTTAAACCTAACCCTAACCCTAACCCTAACCCTAACCCTAACCCTAACCCTAACCCTAACACTTACCCCTAACCCTAATCCTAACCCTAACCCTAAGTCTAACCCTAACCCTAAACCCAACCGTAAACCCCTAAACCCCTAACCCCCTAACCCTAACACCCTGCCCCATAACCCCCTATTCCCCTAACCCTAACCCTAACCCTAACCCTAACCCTAACCCTAACCCTAGCAGCTCACCCTAACCCTAACCCTAACCCTAACCCTAAACCTAACCCTAACCCTAACAATAATTCTAACCCTAACCCTAAACGTAACCCTAACCCTAACCCTAACCCTAACCCTAAACCTAACCCGAACACGAACACTAACGCCCTAAAACTAACCCTAACCCTAACCCTAATCCTAACCATAACCCTAATGCCCTAATCCTAAACCTAACCCTAACCCTAACCCTACCCTAACCGTAAACCTAACCCTAACCCTAACCCTAACCCTAACCCTAACCCTAAACCTAACCCTAACCCTAACCCTAACCCACTAACCCCCTAACCCTAACACTAACCCTAACCCTAACCCTAAACCTAACCCTAACACCTAACCCCTAAACCTAACCCTAACCATAACCCTAACCCTAACGCCCTAACCCTAACTCTAACCCTAACCCTAACGTCCTAACCTAACCCTAACCCTAAACCTAACCGTAGCCCTAACCCTAACCCTAACCCTTACACTAACCCTAAACCTAAAGACCTAACCCTAACCCTAACCCTAACCCTAACCCTAAACCCTAACCCTAAACCCTAACCCTAACCCTAACCCTAACCCTAAACCTAACCCTATCTCTAACCCTAACCCTACCCCTAACCCCTAACCCTAACCCTAACCTTAACACTAACCTTAACCCTAACCCCTAACACCAACTATAACCCTAACCCTAACCCTAACACTAACCCTAAACATAAACCTAACACTAACCCTAACACTAACGCCCTAAACCTAACGCTAACCCTAACCCTAACCCTAACCCTATCCATAACCCTAATGCCCTAATCCTAAACCTAACCCTTACCCTAACGCTTAACCCTATCCCTAACACTAACCCTAACCCTAAAGACCTAACCCGAACCCTAAACCTAACCTTAACGCCCCAACCCTAACCCTAACCCTAACCCTAACCCTAACCCTAACACTAACCCTAATGCTAACGCCCTAAACCTAAGCATAAACTTAACCCTAACCCTAAACCTAACGCCCTAACCCGAACCCTAAACCAAACCATAACCCTAACGCACTAAACCTAACCCTAACACTAACCCTAACCCTAACCCTAACGCCCTAACCCTAACTCTAACCCTAACCCTAACCCCTAACCCGTAACCCTAACCCTAACCCTAACCCTAACCCTACCCTAACCCTAACCCTAACCCTAACCCTAACCCTAAACCTAACACTAACCCTAACCCTAACACTAACCCTAACCCTAACACCCTAAACCTAAGCCTAAACCTAACCCTAACCCTAAACCTAACGCCCTAACCCTAAACCTAACCATAACCCTAACACACTAAAGCTAACCCTAACACTAACCCTAACCCTAACCCTAACCCTAACGCCCTAACCCTAACTCTAACCCTAACCCTAACCCCTAACCCGTAACCCTAACCCTAGCCCTAACCCTAACCCTACCCTAACCCTAACCCTAACCCTAACTCTAACGCCCTAACCCTAACTCTAACCCTAACCCTAACACCTAACCCGTAACACTAACCCTAACCCTAACACTAACATTACCATAACCCTAACCCTAAACCTAAACCTAACCCTAACCTTAAACCTAACCCTAACACTAACCCTAACCCTAACCCTAACCCTAACCCTAACCCTAACCCTAACCCTAACCCTAGCAGCTCACCCTAACCCTAACGCTAACCCTAACCCTAAACCTAACCCTAACACTAATTCTAACCCTAACCCTAAACGTAACCCTAACCCTAACCCTAACCCTAACCCTAAACCTAACCCGAACACGAACACTAACGCCCTAAAACTAACCCTAACCCTAACCCTAATCC
>JASWHU010000003.1:114960287-114965287 GCA_030819815.1 Strix occidentalis
CCTAACCCTAACCATAACCCTAATGCCCTAATCCTAACCCTAACCCTAACCCTAACCCTAACCCTAACCCTAACCCTAACACTAACCCTAACCCTAAAGACCTAACCGTAACCCTAAACCTAACCTTAATGCCCTAACCCTAACTCTAAGGCCCCAAAACTAAACCTAACCCTATCTCTAACCCTAAACGTAACGCTAACCCTAACCCTAAACCTAACGTCCTAACCCGAACCCTAAACCTAACAATAACCTTAACGCACTAAACCTAACCCTAACCCTAACCCTAACCCTAATCCTAACCCTAACCCTTACCCTAACGTCCTAACCGTAACTCTAACCCTAACAATAACCACTAAACCGTAACCCTAACCCTAACCCTAACCCTAACCCTAAGCCTAACCCTAACCCCTAACCCCTAACCCCAACCCTTACCCCTAATCCTAATCCTAACCCTAACCCTAACCCTAACCCTAACCCTAACACTAACGCTAACCCAGACCCTAACCTTTAACCCCTAACCCCTAACCCTAACCCTAACCCTAACCCTAACCCTAACCCTAAACCTAAACCTAACCTTAATGGCCTAACCCTAACCCTAAGGCCCCAAAACAAAACCTAACCCTATCTCTAACCCTAAACCTAGCGCTAACCCTAACCCTAACTGTCACGTCCTAAACCTAAGCCTAACCCTAACCCTAACTCTAAACCTAACGCCCTAACCCTAACCCTAAACATAACCATAACCCTAACGCCCTAAACCTAACCCTAACCCTAACCCTAACCCTAACCCTAACGCCCTAACCCTAACTCTAACCCTAACCCTAACCCTAACGCCCTAACCTAACCGTAACCCTAACCCTAACCCTAACCCTAACCCCAACCCTAAAGACCCAACTCTAACCCTAAACCTAACCATAAACCTAACCCTAACCCTCACCCTAATTCTAACCTTAATTCCCCAACACTAACACTAACCCTAAACCTACCCTAACCCTAACCCTAACCCTAACCCTAACCCTAACCCTAACCCTAGCAGCTCACCCTAACCCTAACCCTAAACCTAAACCTAACCCTAACCCTAACCCTAACCCTAACCCTAATTCTAACCCTAACCCTAACCCTAACCCTAACCCTAACACTAACTCTAACGCCCTAACCCTAACTCTAACCCTAACCCTAACCCTAACACTAACCCTAACCCTAACCCTAACACTAAACCTTACCCTAACCCTAACCCTAACCCTAACCCTAACCCTAACCCTAAACCTAAACCTAACGCCCTAACCCTAACCCTAAACCCAACAATAACCTTAACGCACTAAACCTAACCCTAACCCTAACCCTAACCCTAACCCTAACCCTTACCCTAACCCTAACGTCCTAACCGTAACTCCAACCCTAACAATAACCCCTAAACGGTAACCCTAACCCTAACCCTAACCCTAACCCTAACCCTAACCCTAACCCCTAACCCCTAACCCCAACCCTTACCCCTAACCCTAATCCTAACCCTAACCCTAACCCTAACCCTAACACTAACCCTAACCCAAACCCTAACCTTTAATCCCTAACCCCTAACCCTAACCCTAACCCTAACCCTAACCCTAACCCTAACCCTAAACCTATCCTTAATGCCCTAACCCTAACCCTAAGGCCCCAAAACTGTACCTAACCCTATCTCTAACCCTAAACCTAGCGCTAACCCTAACCCTAACTGTCACGTCCTAAACCTAAGCCTAACCCTAACGCTAACTCTAAACCTAACGCCCTAACCCTAACCCTAAACATTACCATAACCCTAACGCCCTAAACCTAACCCTAACCCTAACCCTAACCCTAACCCTAACCCTAACGCCCTAACCCTAACTCTAACACTAACCCTAACCCTAACGTCCTAACCTAACCGTAACCCTAACCCTAACCCTAACCCTAACCCCAACCCTAAAGACCTAAACCTAACCCTAACCCTAACCCTAACACTAACCCTAACCCTAACCCTCACCCTAATCCTAACCTTAATGCCCCAACACTAACCCTAACCCTAAACCTACCCTATCCCTAACACTAACCCTAACCCTAACCTTAAACCTAACCCTAACCCTAACCCTAACCCTAACCCTAACGCCCTAATCCTAACCCTAACCCTAACCCTAACCCTAGACCTAACCCTAACCCTAACCCTAACCCTAAAGACCTAAACCTAAACTTAACCCTAACCCTAACCCTAACCATAAACTAAACCTAACGCCCTAAACCTAACCCTAAACCTACCCCTAAGGCTAACGCCCTAACCCTAACCCTAACCCTAACACTAACACTAAGCCTAACCCTAAACCAAACCCTAACCCTAAACCTAACCCTCATCCTAACCCTAAACTTAACGCCCCAACCCTAACCCTAAACCTAAACCTACCCTAACACTGACCCTAACACTAAAACTAACCCTAATCCTAACGCTAAACTTAAACCTAACCCTATCTCTAACCCTAAACCTAATTCTAACCCTAATCCTAACCCTAACCCTAACCCCTAACCCTAACCCTAACCCTAACCCTAACAATAACCCTAACCCTAACCCCTAAACCTAACCCTAACCCTAACCCTAACCCTAACCCTAACACTTACCCCTAACCCTAATCCTAACCCTAATCCTAACACTAACCCTAACACTAACCCTAACCCTAACCAAAAACCTAACCTTTAACCCCTAACCCCTAACCGTAAGCCTCACCGTAACCCTAAACCTAACCCTAATCCCCTAACCCTCTAACCCCCTAACCCTAACACCCTGCCCCATAACCGCCTAACCCCCTAACCCTAACCCTAACCCTAACCCCAACCCTAAACCTAACCCTAACACCTAACCCCTAACCCTAAACCTACCCTAACCCTAACCCTAACCCTAACCCTAACTTTAAACCTAAACCTTACCCTAAACCTAACACTAACCCCTAACCCTAACTCTAACACTAACCCTGACCCTAATTCTAACCCTAACCCTAAAAGTAACCCTAACCCTAACCCTAACCGTAACCCTAAACCTAACCCTTAAGACCTAACCCTAACCGTAACCCTAACCTTAACGCCACAACCCTAACCCTAACCCTAACCCTAACGCTAAACCTAACACTAACCCTAACAGCTCACCCTAGCCCTAACCCTAACCCTAACCCTAACCCTAACCCTAACCCTAACCCTAACCCTAACACTATCCTTAACCCTAACCCTAACCCTAACCCTAAACCTAACCCTAACACTAACACTAACGCCCTAAACCTAACCCTAACCCTAACCCTAACCCTAACCATAACCCTAATGCCCTAATCCTAAACCTAACCCTAACCCTAACCCTAACGCTAACCCTAACCCTAACCCTAACGCCCTAAACCTAAGCCTAACCCTAACCCTAACCCTAAACCTAACGCCCTAACCCTAACCCGAAACCTAACCATAACCCTAACGCCCTAAACCTAACCTCTAAACCTAAGCCTAACCCTAACCCTAACACTAACCCTAAACCTAACCCTAACACCTAACCCCTCACCCTAACCCTAATCCTAACCCTAACCCTAACCCTAACCAAAACCCTAACCCTAACCCTAACCCCTCACTTCTAACCCCTAACCGGTAATCCTAACCCTAACCCCAACCCTAACCCTAACCCTAACCCTAACCCTAACCCTAACGCTCACCCTAACCCTAACTGTAACGCCGTAAACCTAAGCCTAACCCTAACCCTAATTCTAAACCTAACGCCCTAACCCTAACCCTAACCCTAACCCTAACCCTAACCCTAACCCTTTCCCTAACCCTAACCCTAACCCTAACCCTAACCTAAGCCTAACCCTAACCCTAACCCTAAACCTAACGCTCTAACCCTAACCCTAAACCTAACAATAACCTTAACGCACTAAACCTAACCCTAATCCTAAACCTAACCCTAACCCTAACCCTAACCCTAACGCCCTAACCGTAACTCTAACCCTAACAATAACCCCTAAACCGTAACCCTAACCCTAACCCTAACCCTAACCCTAACTCCTAACCCCTAACCCCAACCGTTACCCCTAACCCTAATCCTAACCCCTAAACCTAACCCTAACCCTAACCCTAACCCTAACCCTAAACCTAACCTTAATGTCCTAACCCTAATCCTAAGGGCCCAAAACAAAACCTAACCCTATCTCTAACCCTAAACCTAACGCTAACCCTAACCCTAACCCTAACCCTAAACCTAACGCCCTAACACTAACACTAAACCTAACAATAACCCTAACGCACTAAACGTAACCCTAACCCTAATCCTAACCCTAACCCTAACCCTAACCCCTAACCCCTAACCCCAACCCTTACCCCTAACCCTAAACCTAACCCTAACCCTAACCCTAACCCTAACCCCTCACTTCTAACCCCTAACCGGTAACCCCAACCCTAACCCCAACCCTAACCGTAACCCTAACACTAACCCTAACCCTAAACCTAACCTTACTGCCCTAACCCTAACCCTAAGTCCCCAAAACTAAACCTAACCCTATCTCTAGCCCTAACCCTAACGCTAACCCTAACCCTAACTGTAACGCCCTAAACCTAAGCCTAACCTAACCCTAATTCTAAACCTAACGCCCTAACCCTAACCATAACCCGTAACCCCTAACCCCAACACTTACCCCTAACACTAATCCTAACCCTAACCCTAACACTAACCAAAACCCTAACCTTAACCCCTAACCCCTAACCCCAATCCTAACCATAACCCTAACCCTAACCCTAAACCTAACCCTAACCCCCTAAACTCCTAACCCCCTAACCCTAACCCTAACCCTAACCCTAACCCCTAACACTAATCCTAACCCTAACCCTAAACCTAACCCTAACACCTAACACCTAACCTTAAACCTACCCTAACCCTAACCCTAACCCTAACCCTAACCCTAACCTTAAACCTAACCCTAACCCTAAATCTAACCCTAACCCTAACCCTAACCCTAACCTTAAACCTA
>JASWHU010000003.1:114975287-114982787 GCA_030819815.1 Strix occidentalis
CTGAAGTGAGTTTAACTGGGAAGGACTGGCATAAGCACCCCATTGTGACTGGCCCAGATGCCCCGTGCATCCTAGGTATAGACTACCTCAGGAGAGGGTACTTCAAAGACCCAAAAGGGTACCGGTGGGCCTTTGGTATAGCTGCCCTGGAGGAGGTTGAGCAATTGTCCACCTTACCCGGCCTCTCAGAGGACCCCTCGGTGGTGGGGTCGCTTAAGGTTGAAGAGCAGCGAGTGCCAATTGCTACCAAGACGGTGCACCGGCGGCAGTACCGTACTAACCGAGATTCCCTGGTCCCCATCCATCAGCTGATCCGTCGACTAGAAAGCCAAAAGGTGATCAGTAAGACTCACTCACCTTTCAACAGCCCCATATGGCCAGTGAGAAAACCTAATGGCGAATGGAGACTGACCGTGGACTACCGTGGCCTGAATGAAGTTACGCCAGCGATGAGTGCTGCAGTGCCAGACATGCTAGAGCTCCAGTATGAGCTGGAGTCGAAGGCAGCCAAGTGGTACGCCACGATTGACATCGCTAACGCGTTTTTCTCCATTCCAATAGCACCAGAGTGCAGGCCACAGTTTGCGTTCACTTGGAGGGGCATCCAGTACACCTGGAATCGATTGCCCCAGGGGTGGAAACACAGTTCTACCATTTGCCATAGACTGGTCCATACTGCACTGGAGAAAGGTGGGGCTCCAGAACACCTGCAGTTCATTGATGATATCATTGTATGGGGGGACACAGCTGAGGAAGTCTTTGAGAAAGGAAAGAAGGTAATTGAAATCCTTCTGAAGGCTGGTTTTGCCATCAAGCAACAGAAAGTTAAGGGGCCTGGAAGGGAGATTCAGTTCCTAGGAATAAAATGGCAAGATGGGCGTCGCCACATCCCAATGGAGGTGATAAACAAGATAACAGCCATGGCCCCACCAACCACCAAAAAAGAGACTCAATCTTTCCTGGGCGCTGTGGGGTTCTGGAGGATGCACATCCCAAACTACAGCCTGATTGTGAGCCCTCTCTACCACGTAACCCGCAAGAAGAACGATTTTAAATGGGGCCCAGAGCAACAACAAGCCTTTGAACAAATTAAGCAGGAGATTACCCAGGCAGTGGCTCTCGGGCCAGTCCGGACAGGGCAGGAGATTAAGAATGTGCTCTACACCGCAGCCGGGGAGAATGGCCCTTCCTGGAGCCTTTGGCAGAGAGCAGATGGGGAATCCCGAGGCCGACCTCTAGGCTTTTGGAGCCGGGGATACAAAGGCTCTGAAGCTAACTATACCCTGACTGAGAAGGAGATACTGGCAGCGTACGAAGGAATTCGAGCTGCCTCAGAAGTGGTCGGCACTGAGACACAGCTCCTCCTGGCACCTCGACTGCCGGTGCTGGGATGGATGTTCAAAGGAAAGGCTCCCTCCACACATCATGCAACAGATGCCACGTGGAGTAAATGGGTTGCGTTGATAACACAACGGGCTCGAATAGGGAACCGCGACCCCCCAGGATTAGTGGAAATGATCATGAACTGGCCAGAGAGCAAAGATGCTGGGATGTCACCAGAACAAGAGGTGAAACGTGCTGAGGAGGCCCCACCATATAATGAGCTGCCAGAGGAAGAAAAACAATATGCCCTGTTCACTGATGGGTCTTGCCGCATTGTGGGAAAACATCGACGATGGAAGGCTGCAGTGTGGCATCCCACACGAGAAACCACTGAAGCTGTTGAGGGACAAGGTGAATCGAGCCAGTTCGCAGAGGTGAAAGCCATCCAATTGGCTTTGGAGATTGCTGAGCGAGAAAAGTGGCCGAGGCTCTATATCTACACTGACTCGTGGGTGATGGCAAGTGCCCTGTGGATGTGGTTGCAGCAATGGAAACAGAACAACTGGCAACGCAAGGGCAGACCCATCTGGGCCGCTGAAGTATGGCAGGACATTGCAGCCCGGGTGGAGAACCTCGTTGTGAAGGTGCGCCATGTGGATGCCCATATACCCAAGAATCGAGCCACTGATGAACATCAGCATAACCAGCAGGCGGACCAAGCTGCTAAGATCGAGGTGGCTCAGGTGGACTTGGACTGGCAGCGTAAAGGTGAACTGTTCATAGCCCGGTGGGCCCATGAGACCTCGGGCCACCAAGGCAGAGATGCAACGTATAGGTGGGCTCGAGATCGAGGGGTGGACCTCACCATTGACGCCATCGCAGAGATCATCCACGGATGTGAGACGTGTGCTGCAATCAAACAAGCCAAACGGGTGAAGCCCCAGCGGAATGAAGATCGATGGATGAAATATAAATATGGAGAGGCTTGGCAGATCGACTACATCACGCTGCCACAGACCCGCCGAGGCAAGCGCCACGTGCTCACAATGGTGGAAGCAACCACTGGGTGGCTTGAAACTTATCCAGTGTCCCACGCCACTGCCCGAAATACCATCCTGGGCCTTGAAGAGCGAGTCCTGTGGCAACACGGCACCCCAGAAAGGATTGAGTCGGACAACGGGACTCACTTCCGAAATAACCTCATAGATGCCTGGGCAGAAGAACACGGCATCGAGTGGGTCTACCACATCCCCTACCACGCACCAGCCTCCGGGAAGATCGAGCGCTACAATGGACTGTTAAAAACTACATTGAGAGCAATGGGGGGTGGAACCTTCAAACACTGGGACACACATCTGACAAAGGCCACTTGGTTAGTGAACACAAGAGGATCTGCCAATCGAGCTGGCCCGGCTCAGTCAAAACTTCCACGTGTTGTGGACGGGGATAGAGTCCCTGTGGTGCGCATGAGGGACCTGCTGGGAAAAATGGTCTGGGTTAGTCCTGCGCCGGGCAAAGGCAAACCCATCCACGGGATTGTTTTTGCTCAAGGACCTGGGTGCACCTGGTGGGTGATGCAGAAGGATGGAGAGGTCCGATGCGTGCCACAAGGGGACTTGATTGTGGGTGAAAACACACCGTGAGTTATACTGTGCTTTTGTTAATTTTTCTTTGTCAGTGCTAATTGCTAAGTGGCAGCTGGATGTGACGCACATGGTATAGAATAAAGGGGTGGATTATGTCCTGGTTTAACCAGGATAGGGTTAAGTTTCCCCAGCAGTGGGGGGGGAGCTCTAGCCGGGTTATTCAGATACCATGCGGACGTCACATCCTGGCAGGTCACATTTTCCTGGCGCGGAGCGCGGTGCACTCGTGGTTTTGTACATCGTGCTTCAAACTGCTGTATTTGGTAGCTATTTTGCTCTGTTCATTGCTATCACTATTACTGTTATTGTTATTGCTGTTGTTTGTTGTGTTGCTATTGCATTGTTGTATTAAACCTTTCCTTATTTCAGTCTTGGGGCTTTGTATTCCACTCCCTTTGTGGGGGAGGGGCAGCGGCCGCGTGGTCTCAGACCCCGGCAGGGGCTAAACCATCACACTAACCATAACCCTAACGCCCTAATCCTAACCCTAACACTAAACCTCATCCTAAACCTAAACCTAACGCCCTAAACCTAACCCTCACCCTAACCCGAACCCTAAACCTAAACCTAACCCTAACCCTAACCCTAACCCTAACCCTAACCCTAACCCTAATGCCCTAAGCCTAAGCCTAACCCTAACCCTAACCGTAACCCTAACCCTAACCCTAACCCTAACACTAACCCTAACCCTAAAGACCTAAAGCTAACCCTAACCCTAACCCTAACCCTAACGAACTACTCCTAACCCTAAACCTACCCTAACCCTAACCCCTAACACTAACTCTAACTCTAAAGACCTAACTCTAAACCTAACCCTAACCCTAACCATATCCCTAACACTAACACTAACCCCCTAACCCTAACCCTAACCCTAACCCTAACCCTAACCCTAACCCTAACCTTAACCCTAACCCTAACCCTAACCCTAACCCTAACTCTAACCCTAACCCTAACCCTAACCCTAACGCCCTAACCCTAAACATAACCTTAACCCTACCCTAACCCTAACGCCATAATCTAACACTAACCCTAACCCTAACCCTAAACCTAACGCCCTAACCCTAACCCTAACGCAATAACCTTAAACTTAACCTCAACCCTAACCATAACCCTAAACCTAATGCCCTAACCCTAACCCTAACGCTAAACCTGACCCTAAAGCCCTACCCTAATCCTAACAGTATTCTAAACATAACCCTAGCGCCCTAAACCTAACCCTAACCTAAACCTAACCCTAAACCTAACCCTAACCCTAACCCTAACCCTAACCCTAACCCTAACCCTAACCCTAAACCTAACCATAACCCTAACCCTAAAACTAACGCCCTAACTCTAACCCTAACGCACTAACCTTAAACTTAACCTCAACCCTAACCATAACCATAAACCTAATGCCGTAACCCTAACCCTAACGCTAAACCTGACCCTAAAGCCCTACCCTAATCCTAACAATATTCTAAACAGAACCCTAGCGCCCTAAACCTAACCCTAACCTAACCCTAACCCTAACCCTAACCCTAACCATAACCCTAACCCTAACCATAACCCTAA
Source organism: Strix occidentalis (assembly GCA_030819815.1). NCBI lineage: Eukaryota > Metazoa > Chordata > Aves > Strigiformes > Strigidae > Strix > Strix occidentalis. Next base: position 114,979,808 of record JASWHU010000003.1, read on the forward strand.
CCCTAAAACTAACGCCCTAACCCTAACCCTAAACCTAACCCTAACCGTAACCCTAACGCCCTAACCCTAAACATAAGCCTAACCCTAACCCTAACCCTAAACCTAACGCCCTAACCCTAACCCTAACCCTAACGCCCTAAACGTAACCCTAACCCTAACTCTAACCCTAACGCCCTAACCCTAAACCTAACACTAACCCTAACCCTAACCCTAATCCTAACCCTAACCCTAATCCTAAAGCCCTAACCCTAACTCTAACCCTAACCATAACCCTAAGGCCCTAACCCTACCCCTATCCCTAACCCTAGCCCTAACGCCCTAACTCTAACCCTAACCCTAACCCTAACGCCCTAACCCTAACCCTAACCCTAACCCTATCCCTAATGAACTACTCCTAACCCTAAACCTACCCTAACCCTAACCCCTAACACTAACCCTAACTCTAAAGACCTAACTCTAAAAATAACCCTAACCTTAACCATAACCCTAACACTAACACTAACCCCCTAACCCTAACCCTAACCCTAACCCTAACTCTAACCGTAACCTTAACCCTAACCCTAACGCCCTAAACCTAACCCTAACACTAACCCTAACCTTAACCCTAACCCTAACGCCATAACCCTAACCCTAACCCTAAGCCTAACCCAAATGCCCTAACCCTGACTCTAACCCTATCCCTAACCCTAACGCCCTAACCCTAACCCTAACACTAACCCTAATTCTAACCCTAACCCTAACCCTAACCCTAACCCTAACCCTAAACCTAAACTTTACCCCAACCATAACCCTAACCCTAACACCCTAACCCTAATCCTAACCCTAACCCTAACCCTAACCCTCACCCCCTAACCCTAACCCTAACCCTAACCCTAACCCTAACCCTAACGCCCTAACATTAACCCTAACCGTAACCCTAACTCTAACCCTAACCCTATGTTTTGCTGATCAGGGTTATCAATTAAACTCAGACACCAGAGCGAATAGAGCAGGCGTATTTTACTAGAAAGAACTAAATAATATAACAGAATAATACAGAAAACATACAGTAAGAAAAGACAGAACAGTGCCCTTAAACAAATAGGAAAATACAGGGTAATGCATCAAATCATTACTACTTGAGAGAGAGAGAGAATAGTGATTAAGAAAGACACATCACCACTTGCATACGTTACCATCATCCAGATCCGCAGTCGCTGGGGAGCCCCGGTTACAGCGAGGATTTGGAGAACCTTTCCCTGCAAGTGGGAAATCCTACGCGGTGCGTCCACCCATAGGTGAGGCTTCCAAAGTCGCTGTGAGCGGGTCCAGCCTTATATGCCTAAAAATCAGTAAGCCAGAATAGCTGGCACCTTTGTTTTAAGCGGAAATGTCTGGTTTTCATCTCACATTAGGTTCCCCCAGAGCCTGGCCAGGGCTTAAGGGAGAAGCTAAGGGAGTTTCCCTGCTGGTCTAGTTAATTTATGAGCAAGGTCACAAGGCCAGATAACTGTTTCTGTGGCTCCGTTATATTGCTCACACATAAAGAAATATAAGGATACATTCAAGATAGACATGTTTTATGATGTTTAAGCTACATCTTCTATGCATATTTCACTAATGACTACATACAGAGTTAGCAGTTTCAGTTCAGGGCCTGTTGCTCAGGCTTCAGTATTCCCACCTTTTACATCAGAATAGTTGGTTTGCTATAACTTAGTATAATACCTATTAGCACAATGGTTATCAGTTATAAAATGTAAAGGATTCATCTATAGGTCAACTCTGGCTTGGGCTTATTGTCCAAGCCTTAGCACTTCACCCTAAACCTAATCCTAACCCTAACACTAAACCTAAACATAAAGACCTAACGCTAACCCTAACCCTAACCCTAACGCCCTAACCCTAAGTCTAAACCTAACCCTCATCCTAACCCTAACCTTAACGCCCCAACCCTAACCCTAACCCTAAACATACCCTAACCCTAACCCTAATACTAACCATAACCCTAAACCTGACGCCCGAAACCTAACCCTAACTCTAACGCCCTAAACCTAACCCTAACCCTAACCGTAACCCTAAGCCTAACGCCCTAATCCTAACTCTAACCCTAATCCGAACCCTAAACACTAACCCTAACACTAACCCTAACTCTAAAGACCTAACCCTAACTCTAACACTAACCCTAACCCTACCCCCCTAACCCTAACCCTAACCCTAACCCTAACCCTAACCCTAACCGTAACACTAACCCTAACCCTAAAGACCTATCCCTAACCCTAACTCTAACCTTAATGCCCTAACCCTAACCCTAAGGCCCCAGAACTAAACCAAACCCTATCTCTAACCCAAACTCTAACGCACTAACCCTAACCCTAACAATAACCCTAACCCTAAAACTAACGCCCTAAGACGACCTCTAACCCTAACCCTAACCCTAAAGCTAACCCTAACCCTAACACTAACCCTAACCCTAAAGACCTAACCCTAAACCTAATCCTAACCCTAAACCTAACATTAACACTAACGCTAACCCTAACACCTTAACACTAACTCTAACCCTAACCCTAACCCTAACCCTAACCCTAACGGCCTAAACCTAACCCTAAGCCTAACCCTAACCCTAATCCTAAACCTAACGCCCTAACCCTAACCCTAACCCTAACCATAAACTCTAACCCTAAACCCTAACCCTAACCCTAACCCTAAACCTAACCCTAACGGCCTAAACCTAACCCTAAGCCTAACCCTAACCCTAATCCTAAACCTAACGCCCTAACCCTAACCCTAACCCTAACCATAAACTCTAACCCTAAACCCTAACCCTAACACTGACCCTAACCGTAACCCGCTAAACCTAATCCTAAACCTAACCCTAACGCCCTAACCCTAAACCTAACGACCTAAATCTAACCCTAAACCTAACCCTAACCCTAATCCTAACCCTAACCCTAACCCTATCGCCCTAATCCTAACCCTAACCCTAACCCTAACCCTAACC
>JASWHU010000003.1:114992787-114995287 GCA_030819815.1 Strix occidentalis
CTAACCCTAACCCTAACCGTTACCCTAACGCTAAACCTAACGCCCTAATCCTAAACCTAACCCTAACCCTAGTGCCCTAAACCTAACCCTAACCCTAACCCTAACCCTAACCCTAACCCTAACCCTAACACTAAACCTAACACTACCACTAACCCTAACTCTAAAGACCTAACCATAACCCTAAACCTAACCCTAACACTAACCCTAAACCTAAATACCAAAACCTAACCCTAAGCCTAACCCTAACCCTAACCCTAATCTAAACATAACCCTCACCCTAAACCTAACACTAACACTAACCCTAACCCTAAATCTAACCCAACCCTAACCCTAACCCTAAACCTACCCTAACCCTAAACCTAAACCTAACCCTAACCCTAACCCTAACGTCCTAATCCTAACCCTAACCCTAACCCTAACCCTAACACCTAAACCTAACCCTAACCCTAAACCTAACCCTAAAGACCTAACCCTAAACCTAAAACTAACCCTAACCATAACCCTAACCCTAACCCTAACCCTAACCATAACCCTAAACCTAACGCCCTAAATCTAACCCTAACTCTAACGCTCTAATCCTAACCCTAACCCTAACCCTGACCCTAATCTTAACCCCGAACCCTAACACTAACCCTAACTCTAAAAACCTAACCCTAACACTAAACCTAACACTAACCCTAACCCTAACCACCTAACCCTAACCCTAAACCTAACCCTAAATCTAACCCTAACCCTAAACCTAACTCCCTAAACCTACCCGTAAGCCTAACCCTAACCCTAACTCTAACCCTAAGGCTAACGCCCTAATCCTAACCCTAACCCTAACCCTAACCCTAACCCCTAAACCTAACCCTAACACTAACCCTAACTCTAAAGACCTAACCCTAACACTAACCCTAACTCTAACCATAAACCTAACCCTAACCCTAACCCTAACCCTAACCCTAACTCTAAATACCTAACCCTAACCCTAAACCTAACCCTAACCCTAACCCTAAACCTAACCCTAACGCCCTAACCCTAACCCTAACCCTAACACCCTAACCATAACCCTAACCCTAACCATAAACCTAACCCTAACGCGCTAAACCTAACCCTAACCCTAGCGTCCTAAACCTAACCCTAACCCTAACCCTAACCCTAACACTAAACCTAACCCTAACACTAACCCTAAACCTAAATACCAAAACCTAACCCTAAGCCTAACCCTAACCCTAACCCTAATCTAAACATAACCCCCACCCTAACCCTAACCCTAACACTAACCCTAACCCTAAACCTAACCCAACCCTAACCCTAACCCTAAACCTACCCTAACCCTAACCCTAAACCTAACCCTAACCCTAACCCTAACCCTAACGTCCTAATCCTAACCCTAACCCTAACCCTAACCCTAACACCTAAACCTAACCCTAACCCTAAACCTAACCCCAAAGACCTAACCCTAAACCTAAAACTAACCCTAAACCTAACCCTAAGCCTAACCCTAACCCTAACCATAACCCTAAACCTAACGCCCTAAATCTAACCCTAACTCTAACGCTCTAATCCTATCCCTAACCCTAACCCTAACCCTAACCCTAACCTTAACCCCTAACCTTAACACTAACCCTAACTCTAAAGACCTAACCCTAACCCTAAACCTAACACTAACCCTAACCCTAACCCCCTAACCCTAACCCTAAACCTAACCCTAACTCTAACCCTAATCCTAAACCTAACTCCCTAACCCTAACCCTAACCCTAACCCTAACCCTAACCCTAACCATAACCCTAACGCCCTAACCCTAACCCTAACCCTAACCCTAACCCTAACCCTAACCCTAACCCTAACCCCTAAACCTAACCCTAACACTAACCCTAACTCTAAAGACCTAACCCTAACACTAACCCTAAATCTAACCATAAACCTAACCCTAACCCTAACCCTAACCCTAAACCTAACTCTAAATACCTAACCCTAACCCTAAACCTAACCCTAACCCTAACCCTAAACCTAACCCTAACGCCCTAACCCTAACCCTAACCCTAACCATAACCCTAACCCTAACCCTAACCATAACCCTAACACCCTAACCCTAACCCTAACCATACACCTAACCCTAACGCGCTAAACCTAACCCTAACCCTAGCGCCCTAAACCTAACCCTAACCCTAACCCTAACCCTAACCCTAACCCTAACACTAAACCTAACCCTAACACTAACCCTAACTCTAAAGACCTAACCATAAGCCTAACCCTAACCGTAAGACTAACCCTAAGCCTAAAGACCAAAACCTAACCCTAAGCCTAACCCTAACCCTAACCCTAATCTAAACATAACCCTCACCCTAACCCTAACCCTAACCCTAACCCTAACCCTAACCCTAAACCTAACCGAACCCTAACCCTAACCCTAAACCTACCCTAACCCTAACCCTAACCCTAACCCTAACGCCCTAATCCCAACCCTAACCCTAACCCTAACCCTAACACCTACACCTAACCCTAACCCTAACC